>RANY01000162.1:0-54487 GCA_009805235.1 Neurospora pannonica FGSC 7221
CTGTGCCATGAGGAAATTATGGAGCGCGGTTACCGCATATATGATATCGCGTTATTTATCCATATCATACTCAAATGGCATAATTCTCACAATTTTCCACACCCTTTTGATATGCCCGAAGACGTGTTCAACAACTACACGAATGCGAGTATGACGTAAGTTGTGTAGCTCTTTGGCCGTCCTCGGTCTCCTATCCTCATTCCTCCAATCTTGCAGATGGTATCTAACATTCGGAAAAGGTATGACAATTCCCTCCTTCATACTAAACCCCGCATCAACAACATAGTACCTGCCCTCAGGTACTCGAAAAGAACGACTGAAAGCTTGAGCACATAGTGCAGCGTCGTTGATAGAACCCTCAGCTCCAGCCAGTACATAACTGAAAGACCTATCCGACCTTATTACTGCGAATACGTTCTGCGTGATAGCACTGTTATGGTCTCGCCAGCGCTGCTGTTCAGATTTCCTCACATAAGCAGCTATATGAGTACCGTCAATAGCACCAATGCAACTATTGAAAGCATTCAGTCTTAGATCCAACTCGATTTTAGGATCCAGCCAGTCATCCTCAGGTAGGCATACAAAGGCCTTATGCAGACTGATGAACTTGACTAGCATATCTTTCATCATCTCATTAACCGAACTCTGGCTGATCAGAAACTTATGCGAGGTGGACCTTTGAGACGCAGCCTGTGCCAGTATCCAAAGAGCCACCATAAGCTTCTGTTCAGCAGTCTGATGGCGCGACGGTTTGAGGCCAGCATTAGCCTTCAACCAAGTCACTAGCTTATCAAAGGTGCGTTGGTCCATTCTGAATTCGTCTTTGAATTGAGTAACTGATTCGTTATACAGATTCTCAGCGAACTTGCGTGCGGCTTCAGGACCTCCATAGTGTATTGATTTGGGCGGCTTATTCGGTCGGTTTTGGAGGACTGACCGTATAGTGAACGAGGCAGCACTTGCAAAAGCAATCTGGTTAACCCTCGATCGGGTATGCTGATATATCGCCATGGTAAGATGCTGTGCTGTTGAATATATTATAGAGCGATTCACGAGGACATTGTTATTGCAGCCCCGCGCCACGCTTCCTTACGTAAGTAGCTTTTCTGCTCTAGACTGGAGGTCTTCCTCAAAAACTGCTCTGAACTGGAGCTCCCCCTCCAGTTCAGTTCAACACCAAAAAAGCAGCAGAATCTCAAAAATCTATACTATTTTCAGTAATTTGTGGGTTGCTGAACTCTTGCACTAGTCTAGTACTTCGTGGTGGAGATGATATACAAGCACAATATTCGAAAAAACGACTGAATCCACAAATTTGGTTCCCAAACAGGTTTAACGCGTTCAGAAAATCATCCTTGGCGCATTTTGATAACAAAAGCTTGGAAAAACTGCTGGGACGCTGGCCCTCTATCCCATTACCGATCAGGGTCTTAACGTGCTACCTCGCAACTCACTCTCTTCGAGTTGCCTCTTCCAACCACTTCTCCCTCTCACCTGGTGTGGGTTCTCTCGCTTCCCTCTGCGGTATCAGGATATCTTCTCTTGGGGCCTATCGCTCAGCCCATTCGGCCTTCGCCTAGCTGCTAACTGGGGGCGGCTGTAGTTGTCTACCTCCCCTCTTACCCCTTAGCTCAGCCGCTACCCAAGCTGACGTCCCTCTAATGAAGGTCGCTGCTGGAGAGCAAGAGAGCTGTTCCTCGAACGCTCTTACCCTCTTATTGAGGTAGAGGTCGAGGGGTGGGCAGAAGGTTTCCGTTTCAACGCTGAATGTAGACGTAGCTTTGTAAGCCCCAGAGACCACTTTGAGACAGTTAGTCTGAGTCGTTGCAAGATCTTTTGCGAGACTGCTTGGTTCCTTAAGTAGCTTCGTAGGGATGTAGTACGCTGACGCTTCATAGGCTACTGCTGCTCAGATTGCCTTTATATACATCTCTCTTATGCAGATGAGGCTACATCCCCACGTCTTCGCTGCGATGCGTGTGAGGGTGAAGATTTGTGTTGACATCTTTTTCTTCACCACTTGAAGATGTACTCAGTAGGTTAGCTTTCAGTCTAGCCACATACCTAGGAACTGTGCTGACTCTGTTGGGGGCAGCTGGTGTCCTCCAAGGTCGACCGTTTCCGTCCTTGGTTGCCGGATTTTGGTAAAGTGGATAAGTTCGGACTTGCCAGCCTCAAACTCTATTCCTCTTTCCTCCGCCTATCCGTGGCAGATCTGCCATGCTTCCTTCAGTTTATCATAGTTCTCCCTTGTCGACCTTGAAAAGGCCAAGATATTTGTGTCGTCTGCAAACTCCACTGTCACTATTCCTCTCAGCCCCTTCAGTGCCTTATATAACGTAGTAATGAAGATTAGGAAAAGGATTGGCAAGAGAGGAGAGCCCTGCGGCACCCCTACGGGCACCCGGAACTCCCGTGATGACTTCCCGTCGAAGAAGAGACTTCCCCTTTGGTCAGTCAAGAAGCTTTCAACCCAGCGGAGCAGCCACTGCGGTAGCCCCTTCTTCCACAAGGTTTGGAGGAGCCACCTGTGATTGACCTAGTCAAATGCCCCTTTGAGATCCAGGAGGAGTAGCGAAGCTACCGCTTCTAGTTCCCACGTATAATAGAATATAGTATATATAGTGTATTAGAACCGTTGAAAAGTAATTTTATAATATAAATAAAATAGTAATTAAAATGATTAGGGACGGATTTAGTGAAGTCTTAAGGCGTTACAGAATAACTTGAATACGTTAGTAGGTAACGCTTTAATCAATCCGTTAGCAATTTATTCGCTAGTAAGAATATATTTAAAATTGGTTTTATTAGAAGCCTACTTTTTACAGTAAAAGAATTATTATATATCAATATATTTAGTCCTAACGTAAAATTTAGGGTTTTTTATAAGAGATAGAGCTCTTTAATTATTATTATAAATCAATAATTATTAACGCCAGCTATTTATCTAATTTAATTAATAATTTTTATAGTTAAATTACTTCCTTAGTAACCTATATTTGCTAGATTAATTTTACCTCGTAAAATAATAGAGTTATAATAGTTTATTTTTTCGAATTCTAATTAATAATAGAGTTCTTAACATTGAATATATAGCCGGAGGTAGATTGTCTCTTCTAAGCATTATTAGCCTAGTTTATATTGGTAAAACTGATTAGTAGTTTAACGCCTTTTAAATATATTAATTTGAGTCCGATAATAGCGCATAAGTATTTAAAAATTCATTTTATTATACTGATATGCACTTTAATAGGTTTGGTTATATAACGGCTACTAAATAATATAATGAAGGCTATATCCAGACGGGTGCCGAATATAGCGTATATTAGTAAACTGACAGCGTTAGTATATTAGGTTTTAGTTTTATTATTGGCTTCAAAATCTTCTATTAGTTCCTCGACTTTATGTATTTGTATAGGCATTTTAATTTGGGTTGTTTCTTAGAGCCCGGATTGCATCATAATCTTTTCAAAATATAATTTCTAATTTAACCGGATAGTATAATTACGCTAGTTATAAATAATAGTTATATTTAGATAGAATAAATATAAGCCTATATTAATTATTTTGAAGTATTTATTAAAGGTATACTTTAAGGACTATATTTTAGTTTTGGATAAGCTAGCGATAAGTAAATTATTAATATAAATTGCGATATAAATATATTCTTTAATAAATACCCTATTATTTGTATTAAAGAGTGAAATATTAAATTTATAATAATTACTTTAAGTTATATAGTACTTTATTAAAACGGTATACTGTTATGATGCACCAGCTCACCTAGTTCCGTATTGCGTAGTTGGGTACAAATGAATAAATAACTAAAGCTAAAGAAGAAAAGAGGAAGAGATTGAGAGCTGAGCTCTAGAGTGCATCCTTATATGGGATGAGCCCAGATTCTGCCAGCTTCTACCGCCTTCCTTATATAATCTAATAATATATGTGAATGTGACATGCAGGTTGCGATGCTAATTGAATGGGCGCGCAGAACCAATTGGTTGCGGGATCTATATCGTCACATATATGAACTTTTGGTTTTTATTAAAATTGGGGGGTTATTTTACGTAGATTTCTTCGTCTACTATTTTATAATGGAAGGATTTTTAAATATTTATTTATTCGAATTCTAAATTGAGCGTAGTAATAATAGCAAAAATAAGTTTATAATTTATAGGTTTAATTATAATTGTAAAAGTTTTATTGTAATTAATATTTTTTTATTGTTTAAAGCTTCAGATTACTTATTTAGCCTTATATTGTACGATTTCACTATTAATACTAATTTTAATTTTATATACCTACTTTCTAAGAAGGGTACAGCGTCCTAATAATATTAGTATTAAATCCTAGATTTTATTATTTATTAAGTATTTGTATTTACTATTTATAATTTCCTTTTAATTTAGCCAGTAAGGATTTTATAGCGCTTCTTCGTAGGATTTTAATTCGTATAAGGTATTATTATAAGTAACAATATTAATAAATATGTATATATATATATAATCTTATTCCCTATGCTATACTAAATACAGCGTCTTATTAGCATGGGGTCCTTCTCTAGGTTCTCGGAGGGAAAACCGTACGGCGATAAGCGTCGTCGGATAAAAACCGCCAGCTTCGTACGGTCGCAATCCAAGTCACGCTTGCTCCTTCCAGATTCTAGCTGTGGTAGTACTTAACCCACCATCCCAGCGAACAAGTCACATACTAATCGCAATACTACAAACATCAGGACTATCGACTTATAGAATTCTAATAGTACTTTACATTATAATATATATTTTTAATATAATTGGTAAGTAATATAACCCTCTATTTAATATTAGAAATAGTTTAGCTCTCGCCTCTTATAATATTTATAGTATTAACCCAATCCGTAAAGTTTTGGTATAGTTCCGTACGGATATTTCTTTAGTATTATTTAATTTAGTCTAACCTATTCTAATGGTTGGAAGTATATACGTCGATTAGAAATTCTTAAATAGCCATTTATATAGAAAAGAAATATTTTCCTAATTTTTACGCGTAAATAAACGGTACTAATACTATTTATTCTATTTAATACAGTTTTCTTTTTCCGTATACTTTCATTACTCCTTCTTAAAGTTTAATAGTGATTATAATCCCTTTTTGGGAATATAAGAGGATATATAAGAGGAAAGTACGTAGGGTAAAAAATAGGAACCTTGTAAAATTTTTGAGTATTATAATAATTTACGATCGTAGAATAATAGGAATTAATTATACCGTCCTCACTTATCCTATTCTATTCGTTAGGTAGATTAGAGATAATAATAGCTACTTTATTTACAACAGGAAAGTTTTTACGTTTCTGATTAGTACTATCATGGCACGTAGGTCTCAAGGGCAGTGCACACGAATAACCTGACGAATGTAATAAATAATTAACTATGGAGAGTAAAAAAAAAGAGGAGGAAGTGCGAGTCTGGCTGGCACGACTAAATACAGGAATGAAGTGGGTCATGAAGCGGGAAGTGGGTCTGACAGGTGAATACAATAAATAGGGCATGTAGGTAATGCAGCCAATCTGAAGGCATAGTGCCAAGCCATAACAAGTACTTTATTGTACGATTAATTATAAATATAGGTAGCGGCTGAGCTAAGGGGCAGGAGGGGAGGTAGACAACTACTGCCGCCCCTGGTCAGCAGCCGGGCGAAGGCCGAATGGGCTGAGCGATGGGCCCCAAAAGAAGATATCCCGATACTGCAGGGGGAAGCGAGAGAACCCACACTAAGTGAAAGGGAGAAGTGGTTAGAAGAGGCAACTCGAAGAGAGTGGGTTGCGAGGTGGCATGTTAAGGTGGCCGAAACGATGAGGAAGCGGAAGAAACTGAGTGCTGCCGAGGCTTGTGCGCGGTTCGATGAAACCACGCTACAGTACCACACATGGCCCAGCATGGATGAGAAGCCATCACCACACTACCTCTCGAAGGCTATGAGCTCGCTCTTGGTGCAAGCTAGGACAGGCAAAATAGGCCTGCGTGCATTCCTCTTTGAAAGAAGGGTGCCGGAAGTGGCAACGCCATACTGCCGGTACAGGTTAGCCAAGGAGACGTTCGAACACATTATCCTGGAATGCAGGGAAACAGAAGACACATGGTTGGGAGACCCAACATGGCCGACGAACATTGAACAACTCCATGACGAACTCGAGTCAGTGGCGGGGGCGGAACGAATCCTTCGCTGGGCTCTACGGCTCGGCCGACTGCAGGAGTACNTCCTGGAATGCAGGGAAACAGAAGACACATGGTTGGGAGACCCAACATGGCCGACGAACATTGAACAACTCCATGACGAACTCGAGTCAGTGGCGGGGGCGGAACGAATCCTTCGCTGGGCTCTACGGCTCGGCCGACTGCAGGAGTACAAGCTGGTGGTGAGGATAGAACGAGCACGGGAAGCAGAGGAGCTATTAGGGAGTTTAAATTGATCCTTGATTTCGAAGTGTAGGAGCGTGCCTGAGACCAAGGGAACTGCGCATCGGAGTCGAGGATCAGACCTCGAGAATGACAGTGAGGTCATACTGAGTGGAAGACAAACAACGAAGGTACGGCGTTGACACAGCGCTGCTGCAACAGAGTAGTGGAGGGTTTTCAGCCGGCTACGGTACGGTTTTTCCCACCGACTAAGAATGGAAGCAGCACCGCATACCTACTGGGTAGACTACATAGTTAGTTAGCATGTATAAGACCAAAATAAAATAAAATAAATAAAATAAAATATAAATATATTTGTATAGTAAATTTAATTTGGATGTTATTAGTATTAATAGCATAAGCGTTCCTTTACAATATCATATACTTTTACGAAATGATTGTAATAATATATAAAGGATATAAAATCTTTTACGAATTTTAGGTCTAAATTTAAAAAGGTTTAAAGGTAATAGTTAATTTAGCTTTATATATTTTATTCCTATTAGGGGTCGTAAATATATAATGGAGCGTATTTGGATAATATATTCGGTTATACTTTTAAAGGACCCTAAAAGTAGTATGAAGTACTATATATTTAGAAATCTCCAATATTATTACCGCCATTATATACCTTTTATATATATTATATAAACGTAAAAGTAAAGGTTTGATTATATTGCTATAGTTTATTTTAGAAATTTTATACTTATTAGTCGATATTTTTAAGTAACGAACGTAAGAAATTTAGTAATAGGTTCTATCGTTTTAAATATATATTACCTTATATATAATAGCTATTAAATTTAGAGTTACTAATAGAAGAGCTTTAAAATTAATATTAATAAATAATTTATAGGAATAATAAGGAGGCGTATATACTGTAAGCTGTTTATCTATTTAATATTTCGTATTGTAATATTTATATTCTATATTTATAGAGCTTATATTGTAATATAGTATAGTATGTATATTATTAATAGGGATTTAAGTATTAGGTTCTCTTAACTATAAACCCTTTATATTTATAATTATTAATAGTAGTAGACCCTATACGGTTATTATTCAGATTGCTTCCGCTTCCGCTTTTTAATGTTCGATTCGTTTGGTTTGTTACTTTATACGATCGGACCATAATGTTTTAATATATTAAATATACGTTTTGTAAAGGATACTATAAATATTAGTATAGAAGTCTGATAGGGGTTTATTCACCTAGTAACAGTTCTAATATAAGGTTTAAAAAATATTTATTAGCCTCTACGTACGGCCTCCTCCTGCTTTTAGCGTTCTTATGACAGGGCAGGAGTGCACATGTCCCAACAACGCCAAACTACCAAAAGATAGAACGTAATTCTGCTTGCAAGGCAGAATCTGAAGTGCACACTATATAGGCCGTCACAACCCTGTGATAGTTCTAAGGGTTTTAAGGGTTTATAGTCCTCTCGGAAGGCCCTGTAGGAGAATAAAAGTATAAACGGTAATTTTGGACAGTATTCCGGGTTTACGCGTAATATAATTAGACGTAATATACAGTTCGGCGTAATATACGCGTAATTATAATTGAGAGCGTAAAATTTTGTCAGTGTTTACATTGTATTAATAAAGTATATATTTAATTATTAGGCTTAATAATTTATTTCGTAGTAATTTTAACAGAATGTATAGTCCGTATGAAAGCGTGATCCTACAAGTGATAAGACAACAAGACTAGAAGCTACAAATCAAAGTAATATTAAGTGTAAGGAGGAAAAGGAAGCTGTCAAACGAGGGCATCACAGTTCTGGACATATAAGTCAGAACTGCCACTCGTTCCCGCCTTCCTTTTCCGTACAGTCTTATCGATAAGAACATTAGCCTCATTCCATCTAATGTGTCATGGTAACCTGTCCAGCCATGCTATAACAGTCCGTGCAGTAGCGAACTATTAGTGCGTACGGCGTTAGTATAGGATCCGCCCGCGAAAAGTACTAATACCCTAACCATACGTTTTCAGGGCTGAGCTGCTATTAGTATATAGAGGAAGAAGATTAATAGTTATAGTCAGCTACGACATTTAGTCATTTGAGAAGTGATTACCTTCCCGATTTGTACTAAGCGGCCTGGAATAAGATTGAGGTATACTCTACGCACGCCCAAAAACTCCCTAGGTATACGCTTCAAGTATACCCCCTTAAGACACTTAAGAAAAAGATTCCGTACTTTCATTTTCATTGGCTTTTGTCTTCGATATACACTTTTTCGTCTATTCTCTAAAATGATATGACGTTATTCTAACTCATTTAGTTTTATTGAGGATGTGTACTATATAGTACGCTTTATATTCAGTATTTACCTATCCTCTTTCGAGTCCGACGGCAAAATACAATTAGCTACAACTATAAAAGTAATAGGGGTGTAGAGAGTAGGTTTAAAGTCTCTGGAAATTTATATTATAAGTTATATTAGAAGTAAAAGTACGAGTGTGGTGACTTGCCTTCTGGTACCTCGGAAAATGGGCGTACCTGGAGAGTTTTTGGGCGTGCGTGGAGTATATCTCATAAGATTAGCAGGACTTTGTTCGGGAACCACGGTCAAGAAAGGAAGGAGAACAGAAGCAACTCTAACACGACTGTTCCCGAAGAAAGCTTGACTAAGATGCGCTAAAGGCGGCAGAAGGGGCACTCATGCCTTGTACACTGACAAGCTTGTGATAGAAACGGTGAGGTGCACCGTTTCCTTCATGCTCCGTTTTGGACGAATGAGCCTGAAAACATCGGGAGCCAGATAAGAGAAGACCGGTGGCTTATTAGGTATCATCGAGGCACGGATTAGGACATCGTCTGGCGTTGCTGGGAGGTAGCACCGAAGAGACAAACCGGTGTAACCCCAACTGAGTCTTAGGACAGATCTGATATAACTCGGTGAGCCGGCCGGATGGAAAGACCCATGGAAGATGGAGGCTCGATGAAAGTGTGGGGTCTTATAGGGCCGCATTAACGACCAGGAGGTCGAGACGTTACAGAATGGAACCCCAGAAAGTTCCGTGACATGGACGTACATGATGCCGCGTGGTAAGCTAGTCCGATGACTGAGACACGTACGGAATGACGGGCGAATGTCTGGCTTGGGGTTATAGTATCTGATATAGGATCTTCAGATGCTACTCGGCTGGAACAGACACTCCATGTGTGCTTACCGAGTCGAATGATTGTCTGACTAGAAATATGACCGAAGCCGACAAAGCCTGCCTAACTGTAGCCCTGGAGACAGCAGCAGGGTGGGAGTTGGTAGATTTACGCCCAACACCTATACGGAGGGGCATGGTTTCTTAAGGCTGATACTTGGGCGCACACAGACGTGTGTTCACCTGGTTAATGGTGCTTATTCTTGGGTGCGGCAATGCGACCAAACATATAGCCGCGAAAACATCGAACGCTGCAGAATAACCGACATCATGTGGCAGCTGTCAATACCGGGAAAGCTGGGGGCTGGTTCAAATGTCCTTGTGAGGATCGAACTTGTGCATACCGACTTTCAAGCCCGGTTGCTTTGGGTCAAGGCACCGGAGACACGAGCCGAAGCTCATTGCATTTCCGGCCGAGATGCAGCGTAGGCTACCGTCGACTGCCACTTCAAGTGCCGGCGCTGCCTCCTTTCTGGTCGTTGAAGGTCGATATTAGTTCTCCCGGAGAAGGCTCTCCACAACCGATCTTGCCAGAAGTTGTCCCTTTTGGGCGGCTGGCATGCTGTGCCGAGCGATCTGCGCGTCGTGCTATAGCTGATATAGGGATATGGCCACATGGCAGGCGTAAGCTGCCGCAGCTATGTATGGAGTCTGCATTCTTTTGGGTTCGCGATATTTGTGGGTTAGGGGAGTCTGTAATCTGAAGCAAGTGAATGGATTTGGACTTGGGGACCGCCGTGAGCCATGTGTAATGCCCGGCTGGTAGACTCGGGTTCTCGGAAACCATCAGTCGATGCTGACACGGATGTTGAAGCGTTGATAAATGCTGTGGTAGAGGTATGAAGCCGGAAATTTGTACTTCGGGCAGACGGACCGTCAAAGAAGATCGGATGTCAACGGCGGTGGTGCAACGTGGGTGTCTGTGCCGAGTCCGCCCAAACATGTGTCTCCAACGGTTCGTCTAAACTTGACCTGCATTTGCTGGGCCCTGTAGGGAAGGACCAGACCATGTCATATGTAGCTCTCAGAGATCCAGGTTTGAGAGAACGTCATGTCGGAGAAATCCCATGGAACTGTTTGTCTTGGCGTGTTCTAGAGGTATGACCTTTGGGACCATGGAGGTCGTCTCTCCGAGGGCGTCCATCAGCGGGTGTTGAGCAGTAAATCTGGCAATTCATCTAAGCAGGTACCTGCAATCAGGTGATGGAAAGTTGAGGTCGATCGATGCGGAGAGCGTCCATCCTGCCTATACTCGGGATTCGATGAGCGTCGTCGTGTCCCGTTTGGCCCTGGGGCGTCTTGTGGGTGTGAAGCTAGGTGTCTGTGATGCGGCCGCTGTAAGGCCGCTGTAAGATGAATCAGCTTTTAGGTGTCATTTAGGGTCCCGGGCTCCCGCCATCGAACGGCCTTACCGCAGCTTGTCAAAGTGGTGCCAATACCTACCCCTAGTACTGATCGATCTCGGGCATCTTTTGTCATTTGTGACATTTCCTCCATTGCCGATATTGACCATGGACACACACAGACCCAGACCGGTGAAAAGAGGTAACTGGTAAGGCGTCTAGGGTGTTCGACACTCGGATGGGGCGGGGTAGTATCGTGCCATCAACCACGATTCAATGCCATCAAGGAGTACAAAGCTGGTCATGTACTGGTACTTCGTCCAAGACTTTCAACATCTTGGACGAGCGAAGCGGGTGGTGGCTCTCGGTGGCTCTGCTGGCATCCGATCCGATACAAGGAAAAGCTGGAAGGCCGGTCCTACAGCAGCATCAGGGAAGAAACGAGGAGCTTCGGAATTGTTCCAGCTTCTGCAATACGATAATTGCAGCTTGATGTCGCGAAGCACAAGGCGGTTTCATCGTGGCCGGTGATGTTTGGGTGTTGGTCGTTGAAAGGTGATGGAGTGTCGTTCAGTTGTTGGTTCTGCGTTAAAGAACACTTGAAAGCACGAACTGCTGCACTGTGGGCAATTGCAGTCTGCAGAGGGCATTTATGGCAGCCGGCAGGCAGATGCCCGGCAATTACCCCGCCCGCTATCGCTATCGCTTCTCCTAGCTTCCCTTGACACTGACGCTGCACTGCATCCTCGAGGACTTCCTTCTCTCCAGTGTCAACATTCGGACGTTCACGACGACCACGACCACGGCCTGCCCCTTTCCGCCTGCGGCTATCCGCGTTCATCTTGATCATTATGATATCCGACCCATCTGATCGACTATCGGATCTCGGCATCGCGTTCCAATCGACACACCCTGATGATGGGCAAACGGCATTGCATACCTTAGCTCTCCCTAGGCCAGTTCAGTCTCCAAACTACTGTTATGTACCCCCAATGCCTCGAGAACGCTACTGCTGATAGCCGCTGTGGGAGGGTTCAAGTGCTCCGAAAGAACTGCGCAGACAGACTGAAGGCCTCGAATTTGAACTGTCAATCCAAGCCCGTGGATGCGGACAGTCCTGGAACCTCAACGTCACAGGTACCTTGCTGCCCCGGCGTCGGCTGCGGGGCAAGCGAGCGCCATGCAGAGCAGCACACTGCAGGAGCTGTCACCCCGAGTCAACATCGATCCAACACATCGGTCGGAATTACGGGCTGCCCGCTTTCTTCACACGCTGAATATCCAAAGAGAATGGTGTGGTCGAGAGTGATAGGCCGTCATCACATTATTTTCTGTCTCACCACTATTTACGACAGGACCCTGGCACTGGTGTCAAGCCCGAATGCCACATGCCAGCCCAAACCATCATCAACTTTGTACGGCCTCATCCGCAGTAGTTGAGGAGCCGTCAAAGCATCTACCCGTCGACACGAACAGCAACAAGCTTACAACACCCTCTCGTCCTCGGGTTTATTCTCCTAAACAGTCTGAAAAGGACGGCGAATGGCAGCGCAACGCCCGCAGTCTGTTGCTGCATCTACATTGCGTATTATATCGCGCCAGCAAGCATGGCGTCGGCCAAGCAGTTCAGGCCACACCTCGACTCGATACTGGGACCTCCTTTGACTCTGGCCTCGCAAAAACGAGTTACCACTGGCGGCTTCTTCGCCCACGTGGTGGTGTGTGTTACGCATTTAATAAGCCCTGTCATTATCAACAGAGTGGTTACTCGACCTTCTCGTAATCACCATAGCAACACAGCGGCAAGCCTCACGAAAACAAATAGTTGACAGATCGGCCACCTCCTTCATTGACACAATCTTGCTTGCTTTCGGCGGGCATTGTTCAGCTTCTTCGGATTGGCTGCCTTGTTATTTCTTCACCGGCAAGTTAACTGTTTTAATTTCTTCTTTCTCTGCATGGCTCTTTTTTGACAAGCAAACAAACGTCATCCGCTCAACACTCCTGACTTTCGATACCCTCTGGTGCACGCCACAACGACAACCAGGCGTCCATGACGCTGTGATAGGTACAAGCCTTGCTGCCCTGTAACTTCCGCCGGCGCTTGCGAGATGCGCTTATCCCGTCGATCGATGGGCTTCAGCGATGCACATCAAAGCACTGTCTGGTATGTGCAACACTATTGCTCACGCTCTTCCCAAAACCTCCAATGGCGTACGCATGGTGCCTGACGGTCACTACCACCTGCACACAATGACGAGAAGCCATCGGCCAAAGATACCCAAACCATCAAAGTTCGGTGGATGCTTGCTTGCTTGCCCCCTTTCTTCATGCCCAGTCATGAACCGGGTGTTGCTTTTGGCTTGTTTCCACCTCTGGTGGGGGTAAAACACCTTGAACGCAAGAGAAGCATATTGCCAGCAAAGGTCGATAACAAATTTGCGGCAAACATGAATCTCTAGCCAGTCAGGTTGACCACACATTCTGTCACGAGACACGACACACACATGGCTTGGATATGAGCGCGGACAGCTCGGGAGCGAACACGGCCGTATTCCCACGCACAGTTGTGTTTGATAGGTAAGAGATACTACACAGTACTGCTTCAAAGACCATGGAAAAGAAGCACGAACGGGCAGCCGACCACGGCGTTTCGAGGTACAAACATATCCTCTTGGACCCAATGTACCCCCACATACCACTGTGTTCCAGACCAAACTATTCAGACCGGCGGCAGATGCCTGGTAGACCGATGCAACTGCAACCGTGTAGCACAGGGCACAGGGCACAGGGCAAAGCCGTACCCAACGACCGTCTACATCCCGACATCTTGCTTCCGGCCACGGAAACTTTACCTACCGGCTTCTCCCGGACCGGGCAAGCCTCCTCGGACCGTATAACTATTCCAGAATGCCGCCTCTACGCCTACATCGTGACAACAAAGCAAGCCTCGCACAGAGATGGAACCAAGTGGAAAATACTACGGCTACCCGACGGACGTGTTACTTCATCTGTTCATACCCTCAGCCGTCACCGGCTTTCCAGCATCGTTCCATGACAGTCATAAGGCTGCGCACGTCCGTCCACACACGCAAGGTAGGACTTACATGGTCGTCGTCGATGGGCTGACGCTTACCCATATGATGCAGTGTAGTGTTGACAAGTTACCTTGAAGTGTTACACGCCTCAAAGGGCTGCATGACCGGTCGGCCGAGTCGATGAACCATCGTAGCACGTGCTATTTGTTTTGCACCTTCCCTGACAGCCATTGGTTTTTGGTTTCCTACCAGGTTATACAGGCATGCTGCCCTATGGATTGGTCAACGTTCAATGGCAGGCTCTGGTGTCTGTAATAACAGGTTACAGGTAGCAGTCTCAACCTTGCACTCGCTGAAATTGAACAGCAAAACTTCGAAATCTCAAAACTGTATTAATCAGAATTCAAGACATCGAAACCATGCCAGGTACTTCCATGCATGATCTTTCCCAGCAACAGCAACACAACGTTCCCTTCTTGAGCATTTACGGGGAAAGGGAAATGATGAAGCCCTACTAGACCTAAACAAAGAAGCTTGAAAAGGTTCGAACCGAACCGAACCGAGCCGTGACCGAACGGAGAGCCATGTGTTGGCGGCGGTATTTTCCGCTATTTAGTGCTCACTTCTCAATAGCTTCATGTCTAGGTAATCCCTAATAATCCCGAGAGGTACCTCAACAATATGACGAAGATCCGTACATACTACCGAAGGGATTGAGAAATTCCCATGTGTCTTACATACCACAGTACCTACGCCTGGGGAATCAGCGCTAAAGAACCATGATAAAAATCGTGCCATAGCGCCGCCAGACCAGCACCCATGACATGCCCATGCTCACCATGCGAGCATGCTTCACCATGCTAGGTAATACTCGTTAGGTCTACAAAACTGACAGTCTGATTAGTGGCGGGCCAATTAGTTAGGGACATTGATTCGTATACGTATATTAATTCGTACCTGAAACAGGGGGTACTTCTCCTACCCGCTAATTTATTAGCAAATTAATATAGATTTGCTCAATGATATATTTTTTTAGATGCAACAGGCTAATTTTAGCCTAATTTGCTATACTACCTAATATATTAAATATATACCACCTGTTTGTACCCTTTTATACTTGACTCGTTTGAATCCACTATCGTATTAATATTCACGGGAAGCAGAGGAGCTATTGGGAAGTTCAGATTGATCCTTGATTTCGAAGTGTAGGAGCGCGCCTGAGACCGAAGGCACTGCGCATCGGAATTGGGAATCAGACCTCGGGAATGACGGTGAGGTCATACTGAGTGGAAGATAAACAACGAAGGCACGGCGCTGACATGGCGTCGTCGTGATAGAGAAGCGGAGGGTTTTCAGCCAGCTACGGTACGGTTTTTCCCACTGACTAAGAACGGAAGCAGCACTGCATACCCACTGGGTAGACTACATAGTTAGTTAGCGTGTATAAGACCAATAATAATAATAATAATAATAATAATATATTAGCTTTTTAGAAATGCTTTTCGTTTATTAATTTCAGCGTAAAGCTATTTAATTTTTTTTAATCGTACACGATTTTAATAATTGCAAAGAATAAAATATTATTACCCTTAGCCGTATTAATTTCTTAGTATACCGCTATACGAACGGTAATACTATTTTACCAGAATAGGTAAATTCAGCATTTATAAAAGCTACTTATATTTAGTTAAATTATATCAATTTAAATAAATTTAATAGTAATAATGAATAATGTTATACGGATGATGAGTATCGTCTTTACGATTTATTAGGTTCCGAATTCGCTAACTTTAAATAGGATTTAACAAACCGCTTTAAAAATTAAATTAATAATCGTTATATCAACTTTAATTAATCTACATTCGCGTATTAAAGTTATAAATAATTAAATTATCATTATATATATCTTCGTTCGCTCCTAATAAATCGTATAGAAAGGGTTTAAGAATATTAATAACGAATTTAAGAATTTCGCTTAAATTATTTAGGATTCCGTTGAAAATAAAAATTCGAATATTAAAATAGGCGAACTTAATTTACTTACTATAGTAATTATTTAATAATTATCCGCTATTCGCCGTAATATTTTATTTTTTACTGAGCGAAGCCGTTAGGATTAGAACTTATTCGGTACGGGTTCGGGTTATATTCTGTATAGTGTTAACCGTTTCCTTCTGCTCGCTTAGACTAGAAAATTAAATAATTTCGTTTCGTCGTTATTAACCTTAATGGTTTCTATTAGCCTTCCTATTAATATTCCAAAGCTTTATAAAACCAGGATAATAAAGGTCGACGAATATACTGAGCATTCTAATTTACGTAAGAAGTACTATCTTATTACTATTAAAAAAGATAAAGGAAAGGAAGTCGCTTTCCCTAACCTAACTCTATTAGGATCAGCGAAGGGTACCGAAACTATCTTAATTAAACCTCCTAAGGCTAATCCTAACAGTCCGAAATCCTTAGAAGATATAATCAGTAACCTTCTCTTCGATTTAGAAGCCGTCAACGTTGAGGACACTTTATAAAGTTCGATTCAACTTAGAATATAAAAATTATTATTGGGTAAAACATACTAGTAGTAGCTGAAAATACTAATAATATATATATGTATATATAATTATAATAATAGATAGACGCTGGTATAGTAACTATCGTTCGGTACCTTAAGAGATATTACGCGTTAGAATAAACTAATATATATTTAGTACCCTATATCAGACGTTAGTCCAGTCCAGCAGTACTAATTATAGTATTAAATATAGATAGTTATTCGCCCTCTCTTTTCCTAAAGGAGAAGGGTTAATTAATTATCTATATATAATCAAAAGTATTTGTTTACTAAAACTGTTTATTGACCTAAATTCTAGGTTGTGCCTATCTAATCTCGATATTGCTAAGCTCGATATTAATTCTAATATCGAGCCCGACCTTATCGACTTTAGCGTAGGACTAGAGGTTGAATTTATTATAATCGATTTTGACCGTATTGAGCTTAGCTAACTAGGTGTAGATAGTAAATATTAGCACTTCATAATAATAAGTATACGGGTATTATATTTATTGTAAAGGAGGAGCTATAGTTAGAGAATGTTAAAATTGTTAAAAATAATAAACTGATAGATATATAGAAAGATCTAAATTAGTAGTACCTTAACGATAGACGATAGGTATAAATAAATTAACAAAAATTAGGAGTATGAGGATTATAAGGAGTATAACAATAAGGAAGATGATTATAACGTTAATAAAGCTATTCTTAATAATAACAACGACGACGATGAGGGTAGGGAGGAGGGATATAGGGATTCTAATTATAAGAAAGTTAATATTATAAAGTAGTATGTATTAAAATAGGTATGTAGTAATAGCTATGTAAAATAATAATATTTTATTTTTACGTATATATAGTGGCTGTTAAAGCGATATTATATACAATTAAAAAATAATTTTATTTAAATATAAAATATTATTGGCTCCGGATGAACGACTTTTATTTGCTAGTTAAAATGCAGATAGAGGAAGTACCTCACTCAGTACGAATTAATGTACGTGTACGAATTAATGTCCCTGACTAGTTGGCCCGCCACTAGTCAGACGGTCGGTTTTGTAGACCTGACGAGTACCCCCATATTATAAGAGAAATGACCCAGGATCGCGATCACAATCATACTACTACCTTAACTCTATAAGCCTCACCACCACAATGGCATAGGTATCCCATACTGTACGTTGTACGTTATCACTCACTAACCCAAAATCCCATATCCTATCCGACTCCGACTCCATAATTCGACTCCGCGACCCGCTTCTACAACTACCGCTGTCGCTGAGACCCGCGCGAGACCCGCAATTCCAATCCCCGATGCGGTGCGATGAGGAGCTTTCCCTTTTGTGCTGCCTGATGGACATGGACATGGACTTGCAGTCCGTCCATTCATTGTCCACGGACGATTTTCCGTGATTGAGACTCCACTACCAGGCAGGCTCTCTGCACATGAAATGCCATTGCTCACCGGCCAAAAGACCACCCAAATTATTGCATTTATTGTTCACCCACCCCGACTCCGTAGAGGTAGCCATCGCCCACAACTGGGGCCGTATCAAAGGTGAATCATTGACGCCATCAGCAACCCGTCACGTCATGGCTCCTGTCCCACGATCAGTGACCATCGGTGCCGCTCAGTTCAAATAAGCTATAGAAGGTTTAGCGGTTCGCATTCGCTAATGTCGGTTGAGGTTATTCCACTACACTACACTGGACGTAGATCGGCAATTGGAATACGATGGGGAATAAATAATACCCGTCACGATGACGGAGCAACAACAAACGATCGTCGTAGTCTAAATTCACTACGTATGTTGTGATTTTCAGCACGTCTGCGAATGGCCGAAAGATGGCCAGAAGACGTGGTGCTGTCCTTCAAGATGGAAAACTCCCCTTATCCATTGCCGATCAAACCCACTTTGTCAATGTATGTAAGACGACAAAGCCCTCGGCTTCACCAATGGATAGAAACAAACAATTGCTAGCCCGGTGTTATTCGGTTCAGGGCTTCAGGCCAACCCTTTCAGGGTTCAGACAAGACGACAAGGACGGACATGGATATCTGATACGGAAGAACCTCCGTGCTCGTCGCTACTTGTTGTTTAGCTCTTACCACTTCGCAGGGGTAAGTAAGTACAGCACGGAGACATTTCTATCATTGACAGCGCGAAGAGCCCGATATTTCAAACCTCTCGGCGAGATCCCAGAACACGTGAACATGGGAAATGTTTTGTGACACAAGTGAAAGCACCGTTTCGGGCGCCTTTTTAGAATGCTATGGAGGTATCGATTGCAATGAATCGATTTTTGTCCTCCAGTTCCTGATTTCCTGATTTCCCATCTAAGTCATGTCAATCCATAGCCGGTTCATCCTCCTCTTGAAAATCCCATTTTCCCTTCCATCCCAAGCCTGCCGATGATACCAATAACCATTATGTTCCCTTGTAAAAAGCGCAAATTCCCAAGACTCCAAGCAAAAGGCAAACAACGCCTGTAAAACAACCTCTCTATATGTACAATACACACATACACACATATGTATGGCCCATGATGATGATGAATGATAAAGACCTGCCTTTAGGGTCCATGGGTATAAGATGCAAGATGGCCAAAGGCCATGATGGAAGGCAAACAAAAGAAAAAGACAAAGAAGCAAAGAAGAAAAGAATACGCCAACAGAAACCCGAGTTCGTTGGGCTTTCTATTGCTCACCCCCCACTCGTTGGGCTTCTAGAACGAGATGAGAGGAAGCACGCAAGTCGTGGGGGAGGCGCAGGCTAGTGACTTGTGATGAGACACGACCAGTGTTGTGGTTGGAGAGTCGGGTGTCAGAGTGGGGGAGGAGAAAGGAGTAAGTTCTGGCCGGCCTGTTGGCGCCCACGTGTACCGATGATGATGATGATGATGTTGACATGACAAGGCGACGATGGATTGAAGGCATGTTGTCGGGACAGCTGGCCGTCAAGGTTGCTGTTGTTCCATGCTCTAGACCTGTCCCCCCACCATTCTGCAGCACCACCCTGGGTAGGGTTGCACTGGGGTTGGACCGGACCGTATGAGACAGGGCGGTCGCCAGTGCAATGGTACCTGTGATAACAAGGACTCATCACAGCTTGACGCAGATGATGCCTCATATTACAGCTGGCTGGAAATGGAAACCCATTCGGCAGTCCGGTGGATTGATAACCGATGCCTTCGTCGCGCGCGTGCAATCACAAATTGCGGTTCTTTCCTTTTGTAAAACGGGAAGTGATTGACCGCCCAGTTGCTTGCTTGCTGTGTGATGGCCGGTGGGAATGGGTGTGGTGTCCATGCTTGCTGCTGTGACAAGGGGGGTCGCCGTGAGGTGTTGGCCCATCCATGGTTCTTGGCAAGCATGGGATGCCGAGGGTTCAATTTGCCAACCCAAGTATCGTTGCCTTGATTCTGCATGGGGCTCGCGTTGCGTATGGCCGTTGTCGTTGTCGCATGGAAACGCCCGAACTGCCGTTTTGGTGTCATTGATGTACGGGCCCGGGTCCATGTGCTTTCGGCAGTGGTTGACCTGATTTCTCATCTCCGTCGCCGCCGTTATCAATGTTTCCGCTCTAGTGTCGTTCTCTCGTTCGGTGAAGATCTTCAAGTTGAGGTGGTCGGCGCCTGGCTCGTCATCACCCGATTGCGGTATCCCCGGATCCCCCAGATGGACCTAGTAGCCTCACATTGCTGTACCGCCTTGAAAGCCGCTGATCGTCGGTGCGGTTGCGGGCTTCGGTGGGGAAGTGGTTTCTTGTCTGTTATCGCCAGAAGACTGATGATGCGCTCAAAGGTAAGTCTGCTGCTTGCTGGAGCGCTTGATCATGCTCTCCCAGGGAGGGTATGTCTTGGGCTTGCATTCGCCTATTTGGAAGTCAGCCTCCAGTCGATGTGGGGGAAAGATGTCAGGATGATGAAACCGGAAATGGCGTGGGGGGCCAGGAACGGTTGTCCATCTCCAAATGAAAGTCATGTCGATCACATACCGCATAGCTCCTCCTGCCTGTACTCAAAGTGGGTGACGTTGGGTTGGCAGCGCTTGTGGGTGATCGTGTAGTCTCTGCACCACTTGGACGCGATCCAGCGGAAGTGGCCGCACGAGTATTCCCGTTGAGTGTAATCGCACATCTTGACTGATATTGGTGTTTTGTTGGTGGAAGAATTGGTGGTATTGGTGCTGATCGCGATGATGAGATAGTCGACAGTCTAGTGAGAGTCGAACCCAAGGTATGATATCGATGTCGATGAAGTGCCGAGTAGTCAAGTGCCCGAGTTGGACTGGTTGAAGAATCTGTGGGAGAAGCAAGCTCTACAAACTGGAGAAAGAGGAGATGGCCAAGATGGGACGGTGGGCATGACGTTGTATTTAACCTTGTATGCCAGGTGCGTCCTACGGAGCATGGAGCATCGTGAAGACGGAACTTAAGCACAGTGAGAAAACGAAAAAAATGATGGATGAAAATGCTCCATCCGACCTCGACCTCGAACGGGCTTTGGAATGTGGAGTATTGTCGAAAGATGCGAAGCACCGTTCCTTCCAGGATCCCCTGCCCGTACTGCCTCTGTGTAGGCAGGTACCTCTACCTTGTCGGGTACCTGCCACTTGCTGGACATGGGCCCATTCGGCAGGTACGTACCTACAACGTGCATCCGAAGCATGAGGCTGCTGGGAACAAGGGGACGATGGAAACACAGTGGTAGAATAATGGTCCATGGACTGCCCCGAACTCTGTTCCTCTTGTCTCTTGACATTGGCGCAACATTGATTCGCTGCTAACATCCCCCACCCCTTGACTTGGTTGAGAGACATGGAGGTCTGAGCAAGGGGCAGTCCTCCTCGACTTCCATGTGTGAGAGCAGTACAAGGAGCGTGTGGATCCGAAAATAGACAGGGGTTTCTTCGAAATCGGAGGCAGGAGGTGGAGCTTGCTGCTTGGCATTCTGCAAGTCGCTTGAGCGCAGCACGGTAAGGATCCATTTCTAGCGCTCCACTGGGAATTGCCAAGGGTCAACCTCCAAAATCGGAGAGTGACAGTCCAGACCATTCCCAGAGCAGAAGCCGCAACGAATAAATTCTGAACAAAGGCAAGCACCACCAGGTACAGCGAACCTTGATATAGGTAGTAAACATGGAAGGAGTGCCTGGCGCACACACTTGGAGCTCGCTGGAGGAAGGTGCATCGTAGCAACACCACAATACTGGCACACCGGGCAGCCGCCGCCAATTACCTTACCTACCCCGGGCCCTCACTCTCAAGGTACAGTCCACTTCCGCACACACCTACCACTACCTACGATTGGTACCACATCAATTCAAGCGCACGTTCTCAATCAAATACAAGACTTGAATTGCTGCTCGTCTTAGTATTAGGAAAAAACAATTTCTACTATGGTGTTCGAGAGGCCTCACTCACAATTCCGGATACCCAAGTGCTTGCCGGTAAAAAATGCACAATTCTCGCCTTTAGCGACAGAGCGAGCTGGCAGTTGCACCTAACGTTAAGTCGACCTTACCTAGTTGCAGGCGGGCATGATTTAGCGCATTCTTACCGTGCACCAGTCGCCGAAGCTGCCGCACTGTCTCCATCAACTCCTTGGCTCCTTTCTTTCCATCCATCCTCCGAATTGTCGATAGTATGGGAAGGTACACAGGGGCATCCACGTCCGAGGTTCTCGGAGTCAGGAGGTCAAGTTGAAGATATCAGGTTGGGAAAAGAAAGAGAAGGAAATGAATCGTGATGGTTTCATATGTTAAACCACATTTTGCCCACAGCGGGCCGTTGGCCTTTGGAACGACGAATGGGTGCTGCCACCAAGATCAGAGAGATGGAAGGCCGGAGCCTGATGTCTGTTGAAGTCTTCGAAAGAACAATCAACATGTCGTTGTACCTTCCTTCCTACGAATATACGGTTGTATCATCTTTTGTCCGGGCCCGGTGAAAGATAGGGCGTGTTGGTTSAACCAACAAAATAAAAGTTTGTATGGGAAAATGATCCCTGCCAGCCAACAAACTGTTTTTTTGCTGTTTTATGCAGGTAGTTGGGGGTTATATTGGTTTTGGCTACATGCAAATATATCGTACTAAGGCAGGCAAATGCATACAGTCTGGAAGGCTTAAGAAGGGAATTAGTAGGCCCCTACAGGAGCATTTTGTTAGTTTCTATCTTACTTGTTATGGGATATTCCAGGCGGATGCCTGAATGCCCCACTGTCGTGACACACGCTCTGTTGAGCGTGGGACTGCTCTGTCAAGCAGGACATGTCATATAAGAGTGCTCTCCCTGTCAACCTCAGTCAAGGTTGACTAGATCATCAATCAATATCATATCAACCTACTATCTATCTTACTCACGCTCTGTAAAATCGTGTGTGAGGTTCCAGGTTGAGGCTCTCGATAATACTTGTCTTACGCTTCCTTTGACAACACTATCGCCTATCGTTACGCACTATTACTCTGTCCAGCGACCAATTGCTCACTCTATCTTATATAGTATAGTACCTCCTTAACTACTTTTTAACTTTGTACCCTCCTCTACCCCTTGTAAAAACAAGTTGACCTTTTATTAGTTGAACCAAACGCGCCCATAAGGTAACGCTCCGTCGTGGTACACTGCCGTGCATCACTGCAATCTGCGTAGGATAACGGTTCGAGGTAGGTGCTGTAACGGTGCATACCTTCTAGCACCTTCCCGTCGACCATCTGAGGACGGGGTGTTGCCAGGTGGTGCGACTCAAGTAAGGTATTGTCCCTAGCAAATGCAAGCCCCCCCTTCTGCAATCCCATACAAATGTCCCGGATAAGTGGAAGCCTTTTGGCGGCCCGAATTCTCGAATTTGTATGGGAATGAGGCGCCATTAAGTGCAAAACCCCCATTAAATGCAAACTTTCTGGCCGTCTCCCGGATTAGTTGCATTACTAGGGACAATACTGTACCGGCTACGAATCGTCATGTATCCTTGTTACAAGGAGTCTGTCGTGCATCTTTTCCATCAGTGCTGCCAGCACAGTATCCACTCGTCCTTTAAAGTTCTCCTTGTTTCCGTAGTCTCGTGATCGTGTCAACGTCGGATGCCACGTCCAAAGACTCAACATAATTATTTTGAAACATCTGAGCCTCTAATCTAGGCAGCGTCGTTTTCATCGGGCTCTTGTGCAATCGTCTGCGCAAAGAAAGATATCGCCGTCTATCGAGCCTCGATCTACTAGTCCATGTGCGCAATGACGATTCGGTGACGGGTCTTTGGCTAATATCACTCCGCGAACTTTCGAAACGACCTCGATCCCATCACCTTTGGCATCAAATCTTCACGAAAATCTTCGCGCCATGCTAACGGATAACGGGCCGATCTGAACTAGGCAGAACGGCCGAAGACAAAAACGCGGCGTATTTCCGTCGTTGTCGGCGGCTGTTGGAAATTTTGCCAGTGGAAACCCAACTGCGGGGCAAATTTCCCATTTTCCAGTACGTAGCAACGAACCGTACCTTTTTACCCAACGACAATACAGTGTCAGGCTTCCCAGCACGACACGAATGAAATCGTCCTTTTCAAAACGACACACGCTTTTGCGGGCCGTGAGAATGTGTGATGAGTGGGATTTGTGGGTTTACGAGGACCTCTCATTCGCTTACGTACCACTCAGTAGGTTTCCCCATCGACTCCGACTCGCAATGGAGCAGACCCCGGAAAAAACAGTGCTTGTTGTGCTGAAAATTCCCGCATCTTCAATTGCAACCCAAAAAAAAAAAAAAAAAAAAAAAGAACATGGAATGTCCTGCTAAATGCCCGCTGGCGAATACCCTGTCGACTCTTTTTAGGTCGGAAGTCCAACATCTTTTGAGGCCCCGCAAGCGCGGCCTCTCTCATCGGCGTGTTGGCGGTTGAACGTGGGGAGATCCTCGCATCTTGGCCGAGACGCAAAATATCCTGTGGAGTTCGGGAATTGAGGCTCGGTGGTGTTATTACCCTACACACGGAATCTCCGACCCAGCTTCATCTCGAGTCACAACTCTGGCCTCGGATTCATCTGATCTCGAAACGCGCGCGCACAGACACGTTGATGCTATAGCACGACAGCTGATCGTCTGCTCGACAAGATCGAAAGACGAGAGAGTGTTTAGACATCAAAGGGTCCCTTTGTTTCCCCTGAATTTACCCAGCTAATGTTCCGGTGGCACGGTTAGCGCGCTTTACCTTTTTGCTTTGTGAACATTTCAAGGGTCTTTCTGAGACAGCTCGACGCTTGTGAAGACAGGATGGACTACTCGGTCAGGCCTACAAAATCGGCGGCTGACTAGGACTTACGAGTACGCACGGCCACTCACAGTGTGCTGAGAGTCCAGACTCCAGAGATATGTTTGTCCTCGGGGGTTCGTTTCGGCCAGGTTTGCTAGGTTTGGTCATCGTCCCATCAACGAGGACTGGGGTTAGGGCTGTTCCCAATGTGGCCAACCAACCCTGCGATTCTCAGCAATGTTCTGGAAGGGTTTTGGAAGCTTTCATTGCTTGCCCGTGTCTCACTTGGCCGGGCGTCAACCGGCGTCACAAAATCGAAGGTGGCTTCAACGCGAACCTCCATCACCCCGTCCGAGTATCCAACACGACTCCGTCGCACCCGTTGCCCTGTGTGCTCCGCCATTGGCATCCGGGCCCGAAACCGAAGTTGTAAGTCAAGAACATGCACGGCCACAAGATCGACGTGGATCCGCAAAATCCTCCACTTGTTTCCGATGTGCGAGATGTGCGTGCTGGCTGCGGCTGTGATGTTTTCAACGTGTCCATCAAGAACACGCAAAAGTCACACAATCATCAGTCATCACAATTCCCAAGGGGATTGGGAACCCCCACTTCCCGGTCTGGACTCCTGCCACCTTTGTTTGTCAAAGGCATATAGAGAGGTAGCGAGGTGCACCAGCGGATGCTACACGACCATTGACTAGGTAGGCTCAATACGTCCTACGTGTGGTGTACATACTGTACCAAGGGGGGTACATAGGCGATATACCTGAATGCGGAAGGCCAGAGAGCAGTATGGAGCCACTGGGACCCTTGTGCAATCGGCTCTCTGGGGACCAAAGCGTGAAGGATTTTTTTGAAGTGGAATCACTTCCGTAAACAGAAGGAGGGAAGTTGAAAGAGAGTTTGGGAAAACCATGACATTGCATGTGGCCAGAAGAGTTCTTTTCCTCTTCTTGCAAAATTTGCATGTGCTTGTTGGCCTGAAACCTACCCAACGGCACATCCACATTGCAAGTCCGACTTTGGTGGCCTACCGCCGAGCCGTCCGTCGACTTAAACTACAGACTAAAGAGACCAACCGACGCACTACCGATATGCTACATTGACAGGAGGGGATCTGAGGAAGCGATGCGGCTCAATGCGACGTCCTTATGCTTGACCACCTCCGTTCCGGTCCACGAGCTCCGTCTCCGGGCATATTTGGGGCCTGGCATTACTACCACGGAGCCGGAATGCACCTCGGTACCCGATGGGCCTACCAGATTCGGTACTTGGATATCAAATCCTGAAGCCACCTTGCCATGCGGAATGCATCGGTTCTGGAATGGCTCTTTGAATCTGGCCGACGGCCGTTAACCGACTGCCAAATCGAGTTTGATATCGGATAGCTCTGGTTAGGTTCATGTCTGCCGGCCATGAGCGAATCGGTACTTCCACTTGGCTGCAGGTGCTTCCGACGCGCCAGGCAGCTGCCGACACCGACGTCGTCCGTGCCGAAATTCGCCGTTCCTTCCACCTACATATGTACATACATACATACATTGGTCGAGTCCCTCCGAGATTTGTTCCGTTCCCTTTGATTTTGCCTGTCTGCCCCTGCCGTTCATACCAACGCACACCATCAGGACAACATCCTTGGAATTCCAACAGCCCATCAAACGTCCCCAGGCCAGCAGCCAATGCCGAAGAACAACGCTGGCACTCTTCGAGCCCTTCAAGGAAAGAGACACGTTAGCAATGCCAAGGTTGATCCACTGGTCTTCTAGAAGCGAAGCTAAAAGTGTGGATAGAGGCAATCGCCAATGGTTGTGTCGACCGCGACATCTATGGAGCCTCCACTGCCTCCATATTGGTGGAGGGCCAAGAAGGGCCTACGGGGATGCCCCTTCGCACCTCGATCCACCGTCCCACACTTTGGCCGAAGCCAGCGCCTCGTCTTTTCTGGTGACATCCTAGCCCCATGCACGTTATGTGCTCCAGAAGCGTTCGCAGTGGTTCGTCCGTCTTCACCCCTCCACTCCTGAGCACTCCGTGTAAATCGACGCACAGTACACTCGGACATGATTCCTGGTCACCATGGTTAGCTGCTACGGGATTGCGCTTCACCACATGTTGAAACTCCGTCTGGGTTCTTCGGCCCCGCAGCTTCTCAATCATGAGCGAGTCAGGCAATGGACAACGAGTTCACGATGGCACGACAACAACACAAGACGAACGAGACGGACGACAAAACGGCAACTGCCAATCAGTACACCCGTCGGTTGATCTTCAGGTCAGTGTCTACCTACATATCTCAATGCGTATACTTCGTCGAGACATTATACTGACAGTTCGTGGGAATCTGCAGGCCAAAGGTTTGTCGACATCTTCCTTGATCCCGCCACAAGCAAACCCACGCCGGCGTCCTGCCCAGCCCGACATTCGGGCTTCGGCCGATTTACCACGTGGAACTCGGTCCTTGGATTACAAACCACCCAGGAAGCGAAACGAATTGGCAGAAAGAAGCAAGCATCCAAGCACAAACTTCCTCAGAGACTTGCCATCCACATTCACTTCAGTATTGATACGCGTGCGAGAACATCCTGACTGTCGAACAACCAGTGGCACCCGCTAAACCTTTTAGGAACCGTATCCGTGACAGGTACTCCTTCTTCGGCCGAGCTGAACACGGATGGGTACTCGCCATCTGATTGTTCACTGTTTCCCGGTTGTGGGCCACCAAGGGGCACATACTATGTATGTCAGCATCGTCAGAGCGAGGTGGGCGTACATGCGTCCTTGAACTCTATGCAAACGCTTCTTGGGGTTCCCAGCTCATCATCCTGCCATTTGTGGTCACAGTTGACTTCTTGGGTTACGGATGAATGCGTTATTGAGTCGCCGACCTTTGGGAACCATGTCCCTGCAAGGCTATCTCTGTTCATCTTGAAGATGGGAATGATCCTCTTGGCAAAACATCCAAAAAGACTTCCCAGCGTTTTTGGTTCGGGGCCACGGAAACAGCACCCTTCGACTTGGCTGGGAGTCCCGAGTGGACATGAGGAGAGGTCTGCGAACCGACTCTCATACGATTAACCAGAGTGCGTACACCCTGGTGGCTTCTTTCACACATTCATCTCCGTCGCTTTTTGATCCTTCGATGTCGGCTCTTCCTACCTACTGAAGCAGAAGTTGATCTTCTTGAGGAATCTCGGCAAGGGCAAACCAGCTCTCCTTGCAAGCACACCTCCGTGCGCAGAAACCCCCTTTTCAACACGCGAATTCTCGTTTTCATCATCAGCTTGCAGCCACACCTAGGCTTGGTCCAATTCTCTAGCCGAGACAGCTTGTCTATGATGTCGCGGTTGTTGCCAAGGCTGGAACACATGGCTCTACGTAAGCTGCCAAAGATCGGACCGTACCCACGCACCATCGCAAATGCGTCGATTTTGCGGTGGAGAGAGTCCCGACAGACAGGTTTGCCGTTAAAACACCCTGCTCTACCAACCCCATTCCGGCAGCCAGTTGACAAGGCCACCCACAACTAGCGTTGACGCCATGTTCAAGATTTTCCTTAGCACGGTTTACAACGTTCGGTGACTTGCTTTCAACGCTTGGGGCCTAATCGGCTGGCGTGCCCGTACCTCAAATATCGTACCTCTTTTATTTGTATACAAGCCAAGGCCTTGCGGTGGACTTTACTTTCCCTTTTTAAATTAGTAAAATCCACCCTTATAGATCCTCAATAAGGTTACGTTTTATATAGTATAAATGCGTAACCATTTTGCCCTACTTCGCTCGTACTAGTATAATAAGGAGTCGAAGGTACGTAAATAAGGGCGCGCGAATTCTTATAAGGTATGGCTACTAACTATTATATGCTAGAAGGAGTTTAAATACCCCCATTTATATATTTACTACCATATATAGGCGGGGTAGGGTAAGAGGGTTATATAAAGTACCTCTCGAAGTATTTTGCGTACCTATAACCTTTATAAAGTAGGTATAATCCATTAGAAAGTAGGTAATTCGGCGGCAATCTATAGCGCTAATAAAACACTAAGTACAGCTAGGTATTTACTATAGGGCTATCGGTTATACTACGTAACTATATGACTACTCGTATATATTATTATTATTAGTAGTTATACCGCTAGTTAACAATAATATTTTATATAGGAGACGAAGTAGAGTAACCAATTATAATAATACGAATTAGCTTCTATAGTAGAAGATAACGAATATACCTGAATAAATAAGGTAGAAGAAAAAGAAGAGGAGGAAGCTACAACCTACTGAAATAAAGTCTTATTCTTCTTTACTATATCTATTATCGCTGCTATTACTACCTCAATAGGAGAGCAAGAAGGTCTCAACCTTAAAATTATTAACGAAGGAAGTCCAAAAGCGAATATAGCTAAAATAAAATACCTATTAAAAAGGTATAATAGGCGGTTCTATAAATCCTTTCGTATAATAAAAATTAAATTTATTGCTCTAGCAAAATAAATACGACAGAGAGATAGCCTATAAAATACTAAATATTAAACCGTCCAATTTAAATTAATAATCTTTATTTAAATTATTACTTTTAATAAGACCTAACGGCCAGGTAGTGTCACCACGCTAGCGGACCACTACACTACTAGGCTATGTTTCAAAAGGATACAAGTAACTAAAGATGGCAATTCAGTCACTCAAGTGGTCTTATATAGTTGCGATGGCAGTCAAGAGGCATAGCTGCAAGGCTGCTGTTACAGGTAGCCTACTTCTTCTTAATAGTCCAATTAATAATTTCTAATATCGTTAATTTAATAATACTATTCTTAGTTAAACTTTATACTGCGTTTATTATATAACTAGATAATAATTTTATAACGCTAAAGATCGAATTTATCGCGGGCAATTAGCGGTTTAGTAGTACTATCAGTACTATCAATAGTATTTATATCTATACTAAAGTAGAAGTAAAGGAGTAAAACCGCTAGCGTAATAAAAAGGGATTTATTTGTTAGAACGTATTTATTATTATTCGATTTAATAGCTCCTTTTCGTACGTACTAATTAGCGTGGAGGGGTCAATATAAAACTTAAATTATTTCGTATTACCTTACTTAATAGATTTAAAATCCCCTTCCAAGCGATTTTATTTAGCCGACGCAGGCTTTAACTAATAGAGGGTATTTTAATCCCATTTTCGACTATACGATACTATTTTTTAAATTAGAGGGAGGTTCCTAGTAATAAATAACCTAAAATAAAGAAGGAATTATATAACTTGAAGCATAGTATAAATCACATACTAGTTGAGTAAGCATTTGGGTAATTGAAGTAAATAGCAGAATTAATATAAGAGTCAGTATTAGAGTACCTTATCGAAATATAGATCGACTTTATATATATTATTACGGTTCTATATAATTTTATTCATCGTTAGCGTTATTAATTAATAAAAGAGGGAGAGAAGGTGTCACAGGATTACCTGTGACTGTGCTTAGCACATGCACAGCTCCTGCCATGGCCAGTTGAGCTTCGTGCCATGCCATTGCTGCTATTGGCAATGGTACATCACGTGCATGTGCACGTGCGCTGGTCTTGGCTCTAGGCATGGCTTTTATGCCTTGCCCTATATCACCAGACCTGCATACACCTCTTTTCCCTTCTCCTTGTACAACTACGCATATCCAATCTACCCCCTACCCTTCACCTCGCCCTGTGATAGGAGGTATTTATTCGATTATTAGTACTAATAAAACAGCGCGCTAATATATTCTATATCGACAACCCTATTACTATACGCGTTCAAATCGCCAACGGATTCTAGAAGTTTTTAGTAGCAATATAGGAAGAGACGGTCAAGAAGGTAAAAGAGTATAAAAGAGGGTAAAAGAGAGTAAATTTAAATTAATCTACTAATGAATTAGAAGTATATATACTAATTATTAGTACTTCTAAACCTCAAAATTTCGATTATTAAACGGCAAATACAAGTACAACTATAGGTACGGGTAGAATACGTTAGGGAGCGTTAGAATTATAGAAAGGTTATAATATTAGATGGTTATACTAAAACGGAAGCTAAAGGACGTTAAAAATTTCTAGCTAATATAATACGTTATATTAAGGGTATATAGACCTATAGAAGAGCAAATATCTATAAATAATTTGGGAAAGTAGCTTCTATAGACACTAACTATATATTTGATAATAATTAAAATATTAAAATCTGAGATTTTAAACTTAATAAAAATTTTGGGATTTCTAGCATTTTTAAATACAAATAAATAACCCCCTCTATTTTATTCTAATAATTACTCTCGTCACCCCGCACTATCTCCCTCTCCTGTACCTTTTTTACCCTCATCTCTTCTCTAACTACCTTAACTAGCTGCTTTAATTTAACGGATTTAAACTTATCCTCTATCGTATTCTACAAGACTGATTCCTCCTTATTTAACTTTTATAATATATTAACTACTATTTCAAGCGATAATTCCTTCGCGAAATTAAATTGGAAATCCAAAACCGCTATTTAGATATTGACCGCGCTAATAAATTTCGCGTTACTAATCAACTTAACAGTATCATTATTAAACTTCACAATTAAAGTACTATTTTACTTAACGGATACCTTCTTAATAGGCTATATTATTTTAATATAAGTTAGAATTTCGAACCTATTTCCCTCCTCTCTCTCCTGGTCGTTATTATTATTTTTATTACTTTAAACATTAGGGTTAGCGGCTTTCAATTACTCAACTCGCTTTACCGCCCGCTTCAACCGCGCTTTGTCAGCCTTAATTACATTCTTTTCCGTAGTAATTAATATATTTTATATACTTCGCTTTTTTTAGGTAGTAAATAATTATAAATTTCTACTTCTATTATTGACTAGTGTCACAGGGTTAGCTTTGTGACGGTTCGTCGCATGTGATTAGCCTTATGCCATTCACGCGCGCTGTGCCAGCTTGCAGCCGCTTTTGAGACTGCTGCAAGCTGTCAGCTAACTGGCGAATGCGGCGCCCTACATCTGAGTGCCTACATAAGGCCAGTCTCTAGGTACAACCTTGTGACTGCTCCCTTTCTCATTCGTGCAATTACGTATAATCACATCTACACTCACCCTTTGTCCATAATAACTATAGTTTATATTAACCAGATAAGAGACCTAATTGCCTTTTTCTCTGCGAAGATATTTATTAAAAAGGTATAACTATTACTATTACCGAGAATGTACACGCCTGTCTTTATTTACGAACCCTTACTACTAAGCTCTTTAATAAAATGCTTCTAATAAGTATTAAAATACTAAACCTTATTAATTTTATAATTGAAAAATATATTAATACAACCCTTGACTATCTACTTTATATATTTAATACGTATTTTAAAGTAGGAAAACGCACTTTAGAATATCTCTTAAGTAATTTCCCTATTCTCGTTTTTATATTCCTATATTTATTCGCTTAGTACTTCTATTTAAATGTTATACTAATCGCGCTTAAAACCCTTATCCTCCTTAATTATTATTAAAAAGCTGCTAGTATAAAAGGTTTTAGTATAGAAGGTAAACTAGTAATATACCTCCAAAATTTAATTATAATAACTAATCGATAAGGTCGAGGGCGGCGCTTACTTCTTTAATACAAGCTGTTAACTAACCACTTCTTCATTATCAAATACTTAAGACCGCTTATATATCTCTCGTACTATTTCTACTATATCACTATTATTATTATTATCAAAGTAGATAAACCTCGCTTAAATGCTAGGTGGATTACTAATATTCATTAACAAAGGCTTAATTATATTACAGAAAATAGGAATACTAAAGAAATTATACTTCATATAATTATTAATAACGTTTTATACCGTATATTGATAAGGAGGCGGGTAGTAAAGGAGATTAAAAGGTATAATTACGCTTATACGTATAAGACTTATAGTAATTAAAGTAATTGTATCTAGGAAATTAGTAGAGAGAGGTAAGAATTGTATTATTCTATGTTACGGCTAGAAATCTAATTATTAAAAATCCTTATATTAAGTATTCCCCAACTACAATTATTAGAATTTTATATACTGTTAATAATATTATTATATAGGATATTAAGAGGGCTCGTATTGAAAACTATATTAATTTAGGGGATTTTTTCTAGTGTTTATTATTTACAGGGGTTATTAGAAGTAGAGTGATTTAGATAGGCAGGAGCAGATCGGCCGGATTTGTCTTAAGATTCCGAGGAGAGATAGCCAGAGTAAGGATATTCAGAGGATAAAAGGAAAGTACTTCTCCTCTATTAGAAAGGAAGGAGGATAGGCAATTTAGACTAGTTATTCTCTTCGATAAGAAATATATTCGAGTTTTGCCCCTAAGAAGAGATCTGTTAAATTCCCCTTGTAAAAGCCCTTTCGTCTTAAAAGACTAACTACCAAATCTACTCTTTGCTAAAGGAGAAAAACTAATAGAGAGGAGGAAGCTCTACTTCCCCTCTTCTTAGTAATTGAATAGCTACTATTTAGTGAACATCATCTTCATTTCTTTATTAGAGTCCTAATAAAACTACTATAACTAACAGATCTACTCCTCACTATAAAAGTTTTGTAGTAGGCAGCCCTATTCAGTTTTTGGGTATTGTTTTGCTCCATTTCAATATTAAATATAGTTATCCCTAGCGGGTAATTATTAACTATCTTAATACTAACTCATTATAACTCGTTATCGATATCAATATATAGTATTTTATACTTTATAGAGTTTTATATCTATAATAGAACTTTAATACTGGAAAAGAATTACGACTCCTCTCTCGTATGGCAGTGCAAGTCTATAGCGGTGGCTTAAGCTACCCCAGTCAACCTCCAGCAGATTAAACCTATTGGGGTTAGAAGGGTTTCAGTGGTTCCACACACCAAAATTTAAGTACGAGCGCCAACCCCCTGCAACTGGCACTCCATACAGTAGGGCATGAAAGTCAATTTGAGGTACGATATTTGAGGTACGGACACGCCAGCCGATCAGGCCCTTGATTCTACATCCACTTTGCTGACAGGAGGTGTCATAAGCATCAATAAGTGTCTAAAATGGCATTCCAATCTGCCAGGGCTTGTGAATTTCGTGGAGACTCTGCAGATCATCGGAAAGCTGTGATGAGCTGCTGTCGCAACCATGGAGCCCCAACAACCGAGTCTCAAAAGGGTAATAAAGTCCACAAAGAGAATTAGCGTCGGCACCTCGGGATCATCGCGAAGTCCCATTTGTCATTTGTTTCTTTCCAGGATCACACAGAGGAGAAAACAGGGCTCGTCATTGTGCTGGGAGTGAATAGCATGAACGGGGACCCCGTTGGCGACAACAACATGGGTTCTATCGGAGCCACGTCCGGAGCTCACGTAAGTGATCTAACGGGAATATTGACCCTCAGGCAGTGCATCGAATACTCGAGCCCTAACGAGTCAGGTCTTTGCCTCAAGTCCGGTGTTGAAGCTGAATCTCATTTGGTCCGCTTGGAGCCATGGCACTGACTTATACTGCGTATTTTGCCTATCCCGGCGGCCGGGAGTACTGAAGTCAACGAAGCTACATTGCTAGTTCAATATCCAAGAAATCATTTCAACTGAACGGAAATTCCGAAAAGCCTGCTAGTCGAAAAAGAGGCCAGGAACGTTTCCACATGTTTTTCCAAAGAAAAGTCGACGACGAGAACATGATGGGATGGTCGTATGAAGTCTTTTCAGCATTGATGAGGTTATCGGTCTGTTACACCGTAAAAACATCGCCGATGCCGCTGCAATGTTTACCTGTCACAATGGCTTGATGTCACCTCACCGAACCCAAGATCGTCATGACGCTTGGCAGGCCGGCCTGACGGGTTACTGAACTCCGTTTCAGATCATGATATCTAGCGAATGCGGCACTGCAACCATGCCTTAACCACATCAGATACCATTCCACCAGTACAAGAAGCTAGAATGACGATCAAATATCGCAAGTCCCAATTGGGGATACACAGCCGCAGACTTCCACCTTTAATCAACGGAAGCAACACCACCGTCGACCAAAGAGGAAGAACGAAACGGGGTTCGTCAAGGCAGTGTTCCTGATCGGGACGTGCCGATCCCACGCCGGCCGTTGCGGCACGGGGTACGGGCACGCTGTTCGGATGAAGTCGTTTCGACCTTCAGCTACAAGTACAATGTTGTTCCAACGGTTTGGGATAGTGGGGAAACTTTCTGATATGTCATTTTCCATGCTGTCTCTCGCTTCACCTGGTCCACAGATCTTTACGTTTTGGGGAAACCAGGCTTCTGGGGTCAGATGGATGGGAACGGACTCGGACTCTGGTCGGATGGATTCCTCCGGACGAGATACCGTCTCAATGGTACCATGGCCTGTTTGGTCCGCCGTCAGCGCCATAAGCCCCTTGAGTTTTGGACACAACTGTCCAGATAACAAAATCGCGCGGTGATCCGCTTGTACCGCTTTCGACGTTTGACTGTTCTACCTAGTCTTCTCAGACATCCAGTGAAGCTGGACAGACGCCGTGTTATCAAAAAGGGGCCGGCCGGTGGGGGTCTGGGGTACCCTAACGGGCAGGCGGCCGCTGGGCGATGGCCCTAAGCGGCAGGGGTTACAGTAGCGGGAGTAACAGGTCCTCAGCTGCATTTGCTGTAATCATGGGGATCCTGAAGTTCTTCAGGAAGTTTTGGCTGTATTGGCCTGTTCAATGAGTGCTTGGTGTGCGATGGCCACATTTACACCACCACAGAATCACTTCCACGTTCGCGGATTCACTACATGCTCTCTTCCAAACCTCTCGGAATCCTACCAACATGTGAGCCGGTCTCGTGGGTCGTATGAACTTCGACTACAGCCGGCCGACGATCGGCTGGCCACTCTGCCGCATTGCCGGTTTGGCGAATCCTTCTCGGCAGCCTTCCAGGTCCATCACTCGTCCGAGCACACTGTAATGCTACCACGGACGGACTTCTGGAAATTTCAACGAAGCATGTGATTCGAATGGCTGCCGCGCCGATGAGTAAAGTTATCTGCTTGGGCCTCTCACCGGTGGGCAAGGTTTAATTGCCGATACGATTTGGCGTGTTGGTACAGTACGTCGGTTAGAGTGACTACACTACCTGTAGGCTATTGACTGACATTACACATGTTGGTGATCACTTATACACCCCAGAGTCTACCGGGTTCATTACTCGGAGGATGCTCGGTATTTCCGGGGGAATACCATCGTCATGACCGCTTAGAGTCTCTCCCATGTGAGGAAGCCCTCAGAAGTGTTAACTGGCACCCGAGCTATCGCGTATGACACAATGTTGGGGTTCATGGCTCGTGCTGAGCCCATCGCCTAAGTTAGCGCTTCTGGTTCAGGTACGTTGGTGTCCTCGACGTCTCTCCTTGTCTTCAACTCAAGATTGCTATTGCCGGGCTAAACAGGGTCCAGCGGTGTGAACAAAGATGCATCCATTACAGACTGGCTGAAAGCTGTATATACTGGCTTGGCTTGGGCAGAAGAACAGATGGTTTAGCTTTTAGCTACAGCCTTCGCAAGTTGAGTGCCTTGGAGGCAAGCACTGACGAGCTGAACACTAGATAGCAGGGAACGCGGTCTGATTACTCAGCGGCATCTTTGTCTGCGACAAAACCCATGTTGATATCTGGGTCTAAACGATTGATCCGCGAGAGATACTGAATCTCATCTTGGAAGGACCCTAAATGCCGTCCGTACCAATGGTAGCGACAGGACAGCAACCCGACAAAATGGACTGGGTCGCCTAAGGGTCCAGCTGCTCCTCGGGAAGCTCCCTTAATGGACCCCTACCTCTGGGATTTGGAGTAAAGCCGAGACATCCAAGATGGCGTGATGGCGAATGGGTCCATACAGTATGGAGGTGTCTTGCAAGCCCTCTACACTACAGTCTCAGCTCATCTACCTACCGAGCTACCCCAAAGCTTCAGTCGCTTGCCACGAGACAGATTGTTCGGAACATCCCCACAACTACTCTGCACAAAAGCAAAAAATAGGGGTCCTTGCCTTACATGTGGAAAAGATTCCCGCATCAGGAAGGTGGTGGAGGTCCACCAGAGGCTTAAAGAATTAGAACATTGTCGATCAGCCATGTGATCGACCATGGCTTACAATCATATGAAGATCAAACGTTGGACGAATTATGCTAATTCAGCCAAGGTCCGTACAGTATGTCTAGAACCCCTGAGGCTAAAGACCTTACTGCGAACCAGGCACTCTGGTCTGTACTCTGTCGACACTGGCAAAGAAATCGGCCACTTTTGGGCGAGGGTTTCTCAACAAATCGAACATCAACAACAGTAATGAACAAATGACTTTGGGGTATGTTCGGAGCGGGTCCCTCCTTGGGTTTGGTATGTAGAGGTACTTACTAGGGGTCAAGATGATCTGATTTCCATGCCAACAACGGCCTGATTACCTACGATCTGATGACCGCAAAGGGGGGAAGACAAAAAGGCCGTATACTATGCGGAGAAACTCTCTGCATAGAAGGTGTGCACCCCTGAGTGCCTGCTAACAACTAAACACGTACGGTCCTTCACCAAATCCAGGGCCAAAAGACCACACAAGTGTCTCGACATGTCGTGGTAGTGGTACAAGGGCAAATCAATCCCTCCAGAGGCTCTGCTCAACTTCGCGGTTCTGCTCGGGCTGAAACTAGAAGAACAGTGAGCCCGACTTCATGACGCTCCAAGACATGGTCGAGCGGTTCTCGTTCAAGTTCTCCAAGGGAGATATCGACGTTGCCTTCGACAAGCGCCCCTACTTCTACGAGAAACACTTTGAACACCGGTTCAGTACACTAGGCATACTTGACTGTTGAAAGTGCGAAGCGGTGCACTGGTTGACAGGTACAATACCTCTAGGCCGCATGTACTTTGGAACTTTCAATGGCTCTGAAATAAGTGAAGAGGCAGAAGGGGGAGCGTATTAAGTTCCTCAATTCCTCTATGAAGCCAGATACCAATGATCACGAAGTCTGTTGGTGAGAACTTCGTGGGAGAATACGCTTTAACGCTTATACAGCTACGGAAGCAAGTATGAAGCTATGGGATATAGCCCATCCCTTTCTTCTCGATGGGCTTCCCCATGTAACAGCCCCTCTTAAAGCACAAACCAACAGTATGAACTAAGAAGACGAGCCCTCACCCCACATCTTGTTATCCCTTCCAAACTCCATGATTCGCGAATGCAACTCTCCACTCCGAATCGCCTCGTAGATATCCGACGCCATGCTTCCAAGAATCCTGTTCCTTGACCACAAGTCATTACCCTCCTCTATGTCTTTGGTACTTATTTCTTCCTTGCTGCGGATCACCTCCCTCGGTCTCGTCAACTCCTCCCTCAGAAGCGGCGGATGGTCAACCACGCCCCTGTTCAGCGGGATATTCAACTCCTTCCTGACAAACTCGTAGACGACCGTAGAGCCTTTGCTGAGCCACCGCCCTGTGTCCTGCCGGCCCTCGAGCAAGATCTTTCGGTGGTCAATATAACAGTCTGCCACCACTCGAGCAGTCTTCAAATGGTAGGCTTGCAAATCACTAATGCTCAGCGTTGCACGGTCGTACTCCTTCCCGCAGTGAAGAAGTCCGAGGGCGTCCAAGGCCGACTGCTTCGTCGCCACAGACGCTCGCTCAGTCACGTCCAGGTGAGCTAGCTTGTCCCATTGGTCGAGGATGTTCTCTGCAATCATGCCGGCCAACCTTTGACTCTTCGTTATGTCATCCTCAGACAAGCAGCCGTTCTCTTCCTCTTTTGCCTTTGGCTCCGGCTTCTTCACCGCAGCAACATCAGAGAGAATCCCACTTCCAATACACTCCGGTAAGTCCTCCCGGAACTCCAACTGTAGAACCCTCAGGTCCAGCGCCTGGCAAAGCACATAGATGTAGGTAGCCGCCATCAAACTGACAACTTCCACCGCTTCTAGCGCATACCGAGCCGCAACCAAGGCCATCGAGTTAATACTCTGGTTGTTCATCTCCGCCACCTGGACTTGCGAGCTCACCGGCTTGGCCAGGTACGCCAGCTCAGCCATGTACGCGGCCATGTTGACGTCGAAGCCCTTGCAAGTGTAGCTCTGGCTCGGCTCATCCGCCGACAGGTTTGGCGGCAGTCCCTTGTTGGTCATGTTGTTGAGCAGTTCCGAGCTCTGCGCGTAGAGCAAGCGGCCTAGGTTCTGCAGCGCCAGCATGGTCTTCTCCATGGCCGATGTGAGCGCCATGGCCTGGAAGTTACCGCCGTGGTGGATGAATCCGGATGTGGGGTCGATCAGAGGGTTGTCCGTGGTTGAGTTGAGTTCTGTTTGCACCTGCTTCGTGGCGAGTTCCAGGTCCTCGAGCTGAGGTCCGATCCATTGCGGCGCAGTCCGGAGAGCGTAGCGGYCTTGAGCAAGACCCCGGACCTTAGCCGGTTCRCCGCCGGAGCCRTGATGGSCCTCGCAGGGCGCRGCAATCTTGGACCCGGCGAGAAAGGCGAGAATGTTGGAGGCTGCTTCTGCTTGGCCGGTATGGGGCCGGACGGAGGAGATGAATGGGTGGTAGTTTGCAGCTGTGCCGGCCAGGGCTTCCGTACCCATGGCAGTCAAGAGCTGGGCAAGAACGGCCAGCTGATTGGCTTCCTGGATGACAATGGATGCGGTTGCGCAGGAGGGTGCCGTGCCGTTGGTGATGCCGAGTCCTTCCTTGACTCGGAAGCGCACGGGTTGTAGACTGGCAATTGGCAGAGCTTTATCGGCCGGTAAAATCTCCGTCCTACCGCCTGCCTTCCTGACCTTGAGGTAGATGTCCGGATTTCCTTCGAGGGCGCCGGCAATGTACGAGAGGGTAGACAAGTCACCCGAGGCCGAAATACTTCCACGCAGCGGGATGATGGGGATCATGTCCTTGTCCAGAAGGTTCATGATCCTTTCCATGACGGAGGGTCGAACACCGGAGTGGCCTCTCATCAGGGAGTTACAGCGTATAAGCATGGTGGCCCGAACCACGGGACTTGGAAGAGCATGGCTGCGAAGAAGCTCGTTGACGTAAGGCTTTCCTGTCCGGGGGTTGACCCCATCACGATCCTTATCGGCGTGTGTGAGAATGCCAACATTGAGGTGCTGGACTAATGCGCCTTGTAAGCGCATCAGGGGCTCGGCTCCTACATCGGTTCGAGTGTCGGCGCTACCGCCGAAGCCTGTGTTTACGCCGTAAATGACATCGCCTGCTTCGATTCGTTCCTCGAGCGACGCGATGCTGCGATGGACTTGTCGGGTGTCGAGTGAGATATGTGCCTTTGCGCCGTGCCTGTTGTTCACGAACTGTCAGTGACTGACTAGAACGTTGCAAATGGGAAGGACGTTTGTGGAAGGACCATACAGGGAGACCGCAATAACATCGGCAATGGTCAAGTTGGAACCTGATACCTCGATGGGTTGTTTTGACTCCTCCAGGTGTTTGAGACGTGCCCAAGAAGCGTAAGCAGCTTGCGCGTGGGAATTGGGCGCGTCAGACATGCTGAAGACCTTGGTCCGGTCGGTCGCGGGTTTGTTTGTCCTGCCCTGGAGGTTCAGTCGCGTGTTAGCTGCAGTTTGAAAAGCACGCGCCCTTGTGTACCATACCCCTCCGGTGATGAATTCCTGTTTGCAGAAAGTGAAAGAGAGACCGAGAGTGTGAATCAAGGGGAAGGGGAGACTTGGCCCGCTGAGTGGTGGTTGTTGCCTGTCCGTCATCGGCGCCGTCGAGGCCGTTCTTGCCAGGCAATCACTGGTGGCCGTCACTAAAACAATAGGCAACCGGCATGCAGATACCCGCCCGTGGCAGCCGCAACTCCGTGTTCAGTTGGAAGCAAACAAGATGAAACAAATGCCTTATAGTCTGACCGTACTGTCTTGTAAGCTGTATTATCACAACCCTCACCAAATCGTGTGGAACATCAAGACAGGAATGACCAGCGCCTTGTTAACAGCAACATGGAGCTCAATCTATTTGTATGTTGACTAAAGAATGAATTTGCTATCATGGCGCAAAACCATCTTCATGTATGCTACACTCTCTACCTTGATCCTCTACCGTGCTTCCACCTCTCTCCCGCCGCATTACACACATGATAGCCTCCCCCTCCCATCTATCCTTAAAAGCCCACTCTCTCTATGTTACTGATGCACCCGGATGTGGTTGTACTACAGTGTCTGACTCACTCCCTTACATACAGGCTCCGCCATCAACACCGAGAACCTTACCATTGATCCACTCGCCATCCTGGGAAGCCAGGAAGCAGACAACACGAGCAATGTCGATGGGGAGGCCCACGCGGTGAAGAGGCGACCACCCAGCGGCATACTCATCAACGCCCTGGTTGTCGAGCTTTTCGCCGTTGGGGATGTACTCCCTGCACACGGCGTGGTACATGTCCGTCTTGATGCCACCAGGAGCGACGGCGTTGACGGTGATCTTCTTGTCCCCGAAGTCTGGTGTGTGTGGTTAGCATTCCTCCCTGATAGACACCTCAAGATAAACACCTACCAATAGCCATGCAGCGGACAAAGGTCTCGATGGCGCCCTTGCTAGCCGAGTAAACAGTGTGCTTGGGCACGCCCTTGGCCTGGCCGGTGATGGATCCCATGAGGATCAGGCGGCCGCCAACCTCAAGGTTCTTGTAGGCCTCGCGAGCAACAAAGAACTGGCCACGGGTGTTGATGTTGAAGACGCGGTCGTACTCCTCCGGGGTGACATCCTTGATGTGGCCGAACGAGACAACGCCCGAGTTGGAGCACACAATGTCGATCTTGCCAAACCTGTCCTTGGCCTCGCGGAAGAGCTTCTCGATCTGGCTGACGTCGCTCACGTTGGCCTTGATGGCGACCGCGTCGGAGCCGCTCTTCTTGATGGCCTGCACAACCTCGTTGGCCGAGATGTCGCTGTTGGCGTAGTTGACCACCACCTTGGCACCACGACGTCCAAGCTCGAGAGCCATCTCCCTTCCGATACCGCGGCCTAGAATCCTCAATATCGTCAGTCTCTTCGGCCCTACATGGTGATGGTGCATGAGGGGCATGCGCTGCACGGCTCTGACTGGACCAATGACACGTTACGCAGCTACGCCTTGCATCCGCACCCTGCAGTGAGAGTGTTGTCGGTGTCTAAGGGGTAGAATGCCATTGTGTTTCGAATTGCTGTTGGGTAGGGATTGATTATGCGGTGACTGAATGGATTGGGGGAAAAGGGCGGCGTCGGAGCTGAACATGGGGAAATCGGACTTGGGTTGGGGTAAAGCTGCCATCCCGTCCGGTGCGGGAGCTCCCTTCCACCCCTTGTCGCTCATCCTTTGCCCCTTGCAGCATTGCTTGGCACGACATCCTAAACAAAAAAACAACAACAATAACAGAAAAGAATACGTACCGGCACCGGTTACAAGCGCTACCTTGCCACCAAGTTGGGCAGACTGGATACCGAGGGGACCGGGGATATGGTCATACTTGCTAGTACCGGACGGGGCTGTTACACCGGGCATCTTGGCGGCTTCTGGAGTACTGGAAGTAGTCGTGCTTGAGCTGTTAGAGGAGACTGGTACTGTCTGCTTTTTCTTCTCTGTGGTGTTGGCTTTGTTAGACGAGAAGTGGGACAGGAGACGGGCGAGAAAAGCAGGGAGGGCCATTGAAGCAGCAAACTGGGTGGGACAGGTTGCCTACTGACAGTCGGTTGATGTCGTCTTGTTGTCGGGATGGTGATCTTGGTTGTTGGCGTGGCTGGAAGAAGATTTCTTGAGTACGTTTCCTGGGGAACAGGACATTCTTATATGCCATCTCTGTCGGGTGTCCCTGGTTAATAATGTGAGACCAAGTACCAACTTTGTTTCTGTCGTCCCGGTGCAAGGTGGTGATCATAGATCGTGACCTTGGCGGTTGCCGGACTGCGTTGGAGGAATGCCGGATTGTGCAGTCACTACGCGCGAAGGAGCGCAACACCGCATTGAGGCGTCAGCCGAGACCGAATTATTGTACCTAGCTTCTTCATTGGAACACGGATGCATCCTGAGATCGTAAAGTCTCGGTTGCCCTTGGTATTGGTGGTGAGCCAGGGAAGAGTTGCCGAACTTAGGGAGACGTCGACAAGCATTACACTTTTTGACTGCAGCATGCGGATATCTGACAGCTGACACAAGCACGGCAAGCTTAAAACGATCTTCAGGCGATGAGATGGGAACCTGCCAAAAGACAGAAATCCAGGATGCGATTGTGATCTGTGAAGGAATCCCTGATTTGCATCGGTAGATGCCCAGCTTTGGTTCCATTCCACGACATGGATCCGTTTTCAGAGTTGCTGTCGTGTTGTGTTAGTGTTAGTGCGAAGCGGGTAGTCACAGCCATGTCACTAACGAGTTAGCTGCCCTCGAACAGCGCCTATTGGCATCCTTCATTCCAGGGGCTCTTGCTCTGATTCCCACGCTTCCGTTTCCAGCCCACAGCAGGTTGAACTCTCCCAATGGCTCTCGGTCCAAGCTTGCGACTTTCACGTGAACCCAACACCGCCGTCGACGTGCTTCATGTCAAGTTCGGATGCACTTCCACAGTACCGGTAACAGGTATTTTTGGCAGGAGACCATGTGACAGTTGCTCGGCATCGTGCATGCAGCACTCTCACACCTGCAAGTGAGGGCGTTGACAGGCACGCCTGCCACGGATATTGTACAGGACACAGGCTCTGCAGTCTGCACCAGGTAGCTGCGATGCCTACAGCTCCACACGTCCCTGATTTTGATCCATAGCACCTGCACGCTGCGCTCAGTCCATATCAATCGGATGGTTGATGCCCAAAACCACACCTTCTTGGAGAAAACCGAGAAGCTGACCCTCGGTACGAGGATCGCAATGGCATTGGGTCGGTCTTTCGCCAGAACCACTTTCGCAAGGAAATGGCGACAATCCGGGCACACCTCCTGCCAGCTCCCCAGCTCCGCACCGCCTGGGCGCTTGCGGAAACCGAAGCCCAGACCGGACATCCGAGCCGGAGTTCAGCACCTGTCCGTTACGGCGTCATCCACACCAGCCGCCAAAGGTAAGTTGAGTGGAAGTCGGATCTTTGAAAGGAACGAGAGGAAGAGAAAAGGGACAAAAGAAAAGAGAAAGGGAGAGACTACATTGCAAAAAGAAGAAAGGAAACCAAAAAAAAACATACAACACCAGGGATTCGCTGGTCGTCACCGACCCAACTACTAGTCTGGCCCTCACTGGCTTATCTATGGGAGAGCGGACGGGATCCCGAGTTTTCCAGTGGGTATGGTCGTATGTGCTTATTGTACCCTGCGGTGCTCTTCTTATACCCACTGCAACCTGCATGTATTCTCGCATGCTGCTGGCGCTTTTCAACTCCCATCTCATCTTGCACTTGCACTTGCACAGGGCTGGATTGCAGTCTTCATCCCTTTCCTGTCACCCCTGGCCATGCAAAGAAGATCACCATTGCGGCACGACGTGATCCCTTGGACGGTCCGACCATATCCTCCCACGCTGGACCACTGCTTTTTCAACTCACACGCAAATTCTGCCCATATAGCAAGACTGAACAGAAACGAAATGCCTTGACTTTTTACTTTATCCAGCTACCCAAACATACTCCCCATGAGACCATTTACCCTATACAATTTTTCATCAATCATAATCCCAACAACCCAGAAACCCGTTCAATTACCCAGTTTTTCAATCCCTTAAACCCCATTTTTACTTCCTGTAAACATCACCAGTCCTCTCAATCTCAAACGCCTCATCCTTTCCTCTGCCCTGCTTCTCAAGCTCTCTTACAAGGGGAATGACGTTTTTGCCAAACGCCTCGACCTCCTCCTCATAATTAAGGAAGCCAGTCAACACCAGGTTAACACCCAAGCTCTTGAGCAAGACAATACGCTCGGCCACCTGCTCCTTGGTGCCGATCAGCTTAGTCTTGAACCCGTCGTTGTACTGCACCAGGTCCTTGAACGTGCTAGTCGCCCACATGCCCTGCTTGTTGCTCGCGCTAGCACCGGCGTTCTGGACCTCCTTCTTGAAGGACTCAACGGCCTCGACGTCGGCCTTGCCCTGAATTTCTTGAAGAGTGCGGATGGCCTCCTCCTCGGTGTCGCGGACAATGACGAAAGCGTTGACGGCGAACTTGACCACGTTCTCGCGGCCGAACTTCTTGGCGCGCCCTTTCACATCCGCGATCTGCGTGCGGAACCCTTCGAGGTCCATGCCGTTCATGAAGTACCAATCGGAAACCTCGGCGCCGTTGTTCTTGGCGTCGTCTGAGTTGCCGCCCTGGAAGATCTCCGGGTGCGGGTTGGCGATCGGCTTGGGGCTGAGCTTGTAGTTGCGGAACCGGTAGAAGTCGCCGGCGAAGGTGAAACCTTCGTCTTCGGGGGCGGTCCAGATGCCGCGAAGGCACTTCATGAACTCGTAGGAGCGGCGGTAGCGCTCGGCGTGGTCGAGCCACCATTCACCGACTGGCATACCGTGTTAGTCTTGTCCTTTCCATCTCCTCAAGTTATATCGTACTTTGACTTACTGGCATGGAACTCGCTCTTATTCCATCCCGAAACAATGTTCACAGCAATACGTGCATCGGTGTAGTTGTCAATGCTGGCCACTTGCTTGGCAACGACAGCAGGGTTCCAGGGACCGGGAAGGATGGCCGCAATGACCTTGAGCTTCTCGGTGTGGTGAAGGAGAGCCTGCGAGAACGAGACGGACTCGTGCTGGGACGCGGCACTGTAAGAGGCAGTGAAGCGGATCTGAGTGAGAGCGTACTCGAAGCCGACGGACTCGGCGGTACGGGCATAGCGGACGTTGGACTTAAGGTCCCAGCCGGTGTTCTGGGGGATCTTGGAAATGACGAGACCGCCAGAGACGTTGGGGACCCAGTAGCTGCTTTCAGGTTAGCACTGGCCTGGATAGGGAAGAGGGAGTGAGATGTGGCTTACGCAAAGAAGAGCCTGTCGGGGTCGCTGTTGAGTGTGTTGGCGTCAACCATTGTGTCTGTTTGGGTGTGCTTGGCAGGGGTATATTTGTTTGTTTTGGGAAGGTAAAAGCGAAGTGTTGATGAGCTTTGCGTGGCGCAGCTCAGGGGCTAGGAAACAAATGGTAAAAAGGGGTTCTTGGCTGAAGGGGTAAGGCTCGATATTCACCATTTCAGCTCGAATGGCGTGCGCATAGCTGGCGTCTTGTATTTATACCACATCATTTCCAAATCTGTTTTGATGATCGTCTTTTCTCCTTGTGTGCGAAGTCGCTCCTCTGTTCAAGAGCCGCCGTCGGTTCTCACAATGGCGCGACCAGATGACGCCATTTGAGTCGCAACCCATCTCATCGCGGAGTGATGGGCTTGGCGTGGGGAAGGTGGAGATGACGATCGTTTGTTTGGTGTTGTTGTTGCGGCTTCGGGGCGCTCGAAAGGCGCTATTCAGGCAGTTGGCTCCCCTATAAGCTGCATTTTGGTGAGTGGTGAGATCCACTGCAAGAAAGATCTCGGGATGTCGGAATGCAAACAGTTAACCGGTTCTGGTTTGGAGCGGTCCCTAATGGGTTACCGTGAGAATCATGTTGTTCCCGACTTGGTTTGGAAGGGAGCATTGGCGAGATGGTATCATCCGTCGAACCGGTTGCACAATACTGACCTGCATCTGGTGAGTAAACACTCACCAATGAAGAGGCTCTGAGAAGGCGATGTCGCCGAAAGGGTGGTGGTACGGTAATGCTTAGTAGCAATGACTTGCGAGAAGTCTGGATTCTTGGGGTCCGAAAGCGGTGATGGTTTGGTACTGGAAACCCGAGGGCCAAGACGACATCTCGAGGTTCAGCCTTTCCCGAGATCATGAGATGTCGAGCTTCCTTCTTGCTTGCGAAATGTTGATGTCTGAGTGCGCAATTCTGAAGCAGGAAGATGATTGGAGGAAGGAGGGAACGCAAGACGAGCCTCTGTAACCCGAGAAACCGTATATGTAATGGAAGGTAAATCTCCATCTCAGCCATCATCGCCCTGGGTTTGTGACACTCCCATCCTTCTCATTGTCGTAACTTGACTGGTGATCCGTTTGACTTGACCTATCTCCCAACCACAACATCAACACCATGACCTCCTCCGCTAGCATCCAGGACACCGTCCATCCAAGCAGCGACCCGTCCATCTACCAAAAATACGAATCCAAATGGTCAACTCTCCCCTCAGACTCAGCCAGTTGGATCCAACGCGCAAAAGACGTAGCCGCCGTACTTGCCCCCGACGCCGCCGCCCGTGAGAAAGCCAACAAGTCTCCCCGTGCCGAAGTGGCTCTCCTCAAACACTCCGGCCTGCTCAAGGTCCTTGGTCCGAAGGCGTATGGCGGTGGTGAACAGCCATGGAGCGTGGCTTACCAGGCGATCCGGGAAGTCGCCAAGGGTGATGGGTGAGTAGAATGCCCTAAGTTCACCATTAATCCACCATCCATCAACAGCAACAATCGAGGACTGTGCTGATAGACTGACACACCTCAAAAGTTCCATCGGCATGCTTCTAGGCTACCACCTCCTCTGGGCCTTTTCCTCCCTCATCCTCGGCACCCCCTCCCAAATCACCAAATGGACTGCACTCATCACCTCTCAAAACCTCTTCGTCGGCGGCGCCGTCAACCCGCGCGACAGCGACCTCGTCATCACCTCTGACCCCAACGACCCCGAGGCCAAAATCATCTTCAACGGCTCCAAACACTTCACCACCGGCGCCGCCGTGTCCGATCTGATCATGCTCGAAGGCGTCCTATCCTCCAGTGGTCAGCACATCTTCGCCTACGTCCCCACCACCCACCCCGGCATCACCTTCTCCTTCAACTGGGACGCCATCGGTCTCCGGCTGACGGAATCCGGCTCAGCGCAAATCTCCAACGTTTCCGTCCCGTGGGAGGACGCTTTAGGCTGGGACGCCTCAACCAAGACGCTCTTACCAGACACCCTAGGAGTCCCCTACGCCACCCTCCTCCTCCCCACCATCCAACTAGTCTTCACCAACTTCTACCTCGGCATCGCTCAGGCAGCACTCGACCAAGCAGCCAGTTACACGCGCAAGACGACACGCCCGTGGCCTTACCTCTCAGGCGGCGGGCGCGAGACCGTTGCTCCCGCCGAGAAGGCCACGGACGAGTTTTATATTTTGTCAACGTACGGCACGCACCACGCACATTTGCTGGCTGCTACGGCGCTGGTTGATCGGGCTAATGAGGCTGTCGGGGAACTGTTCGCTGCGTACAACCATGAGAGGGAGAACAGAGGCGAGTTGACGGCGCAGCAGCGGGGGGAGATTAGTGAGTTGATTGCGGCTGCGAAGATCGTAGTGACGGATGTCGGGCTGAAAGTGACTAGTGATGTGTTTGAGGTGACGGGGTCAAGGGCGACGGCGAGTAAGGTCGGGTTGGATAGGTTTTGGAGGGACTTGAGGACGCATACGCTGCATGATCCGGTGGCGTATAAGCGGAGGGAGGTTGGAAGGTGGGTGTTGTTGGGAGAGATTCCGACGCCTACTTGGTATACGTGAGCTCGTCCGACGAGAGTAAGTTGAACATGAAGTGGTGGAGGACAATAGGATGCCAACGAAGGACGCTGGCGGACTGCAAAGAAGTGGCTTCTGTAGGTCTGAATGCTAGAAATACAAATTGCTTAACAAGCAAGGGATCCCGCACCGGTTTGCCTCCAACCACCCATCGCCGTCGTTCCAATCATAACATTGACCGTGTTGTGTGTATCTGTATCTCATCTACTCTACCCCAGACCGACAATAACCAACCGACATATATATCATCTCCAGGGGTATGGTATGGATCAGCGTGCTCCGGCTGGCCTGCTGACAAAAATCTCCTCCGCTTCATCGTCATCAGGATCCTCAATACTTGTCCTCCTCTTTGCCTCCACCGCTCGGTTGATCTTCTTGCCGTCCTCACCGATAACCAGATCCTCCATCATAGCTTCCAGTTCCTCGGGCTCCTCGGTTATGGTAACATCGCTTCCAGGGCTAGCATTTTCTTTTTGCTTTTCCGAACCCTGCTCGCCCGTCGAAGACGCCGTAGCCTCCTTCTCATCCTTCTTTCCGAATCCAGGAGTGGAGAAAGGCCACAGGTTGCCAAATGGACTACCGCTTTTGCTTGGATGGACAGGGAGTGGTTTGACGAGGATCTTCTCCCGCGCAGGATCGATGCCAGAGACCATACCACCCGAACCGGGAGAGTGTTTCGAATCTTGACCGTTGCCTTCGACCTCGGGCATGRCAAAGTCTCCAAACTCTTCGTCGTCGATATCATCCACCACTTCACCTCCGTCACCCCCGTCATCAGACTCACTGTCACGCCCATCCCCGAATCGTTCCGCATTCTGGCTGTCCTCCCTGCCCTTGTTCTTTTGCCCACCGGGAACCATACCACGCCACCAAGAGCCACGATTCCACGTACTACCTCCCATGCCGTTATGGGCCGTGTTATCCAAGTCTCCATCATCGCTACCAGACCCATTGCCATCGTTTTCCTCATCCTCACCCTCATCCTCTTCATCCTCAAAAGGGTTACGAAGGCGGTCGCTAGCTGATTCATTTGGCAGGCTGAATGTACCGGAACCGGTGGAATTGTCGGCCTGAGCTGAGCTGCCCTCTTGTCCGCCATTCGCTGCAGCTTCAGCGTTCCGCTTGTTCATAGCTAGCCTGGCGGCAAGTTGGAGACGCGCGCGAGAAGGAGGGATGTTAAGCGGGGGTGGAGGAGGAGGAGGCGGTGGGATCGAAGGTGGGTTCATGGAGTTCGACAAGTTGGCGTTAAGAGGGTCGGTGTAAGCACGGAACTGCATGCTGAATTAGCATATTGTTCGTATCTGGAAGAAAAAGAAACAAAGGGAAATGGTTAGTGGAATGTGAATCAAGAAAAAGTGAGCAAGATTAGGCGGCATGGCGACTGGCAACGGCGTGGCAATACGCGTAAGGATTGGAGACAGAGAGTATGCCATCGGGCGGGATGTAGGTGATATGCAACGGTAGAAGGAACCATGGGAAACAAGAGAGGGTCTTCTTGACGTTGCGGCACCCTTGGTGTCACAAAAGAACCGACCACGGCCCCGAGGAAGGGAGCCTGATCACGAGTATCCACTGGAGTGAGGAGAAGGAGGAAAATGAGAGGAAAACATGTCCGAAGTTGCTAGCCCACTATGTCCTTGGCGCCCTTTAATCATACAACACCCTCAACCAAAAGAATAATCCTGACAGCTCGGACGACGTGAAGCAGATGAGAGCAACATTGTTGCCCAAGTCTCGCATCAAAGGGTCCAGATCGGGGATTGGACCCTCATATCCGGTCGGTGTCCTCTGTTCGAGAAGGGGACGGAGGAGGAAAGTGGATCATCCGGTTGATTTGACAAAGAAAGTGATTGAGCTCGAGTGCGTCTGTAGGACTTGGTTCCGGCCTCGTCCATTGGCCTTCGAAATCGTCATAAAGTGGAGCGTCGATCTCATCAACGCCCCATGCAGGCTCGATAGGACTCTCCTGGGTGGAAGATTGCGGTCTCACTGGTGACAGTGCCTCGGGGGATCGAGCTGGCGGTGGCGGGTTTGTCTGGGTAGTGGGTCGCTGTGCGAACGTTTCCGCTTTCCAAGCAACGGCTGGAGAGCAGCCATCAAAGTTGGCAAGACCTTCTTCGAAGTCCTCAAGGTCCAATCCATAGCTGCTTGGGTCGTCTTCGTAGTCTTCGTAGTCTTGTTCGTCGAAGGGCTCGTTGTGTTCGACATCGACTTCGAAATCAACATCCTTAACATGGTGGACCTCGGCAATCTCCTCCCCGTCGACGAAGGAGCCGTGGTCGCGTTTGCTCGGTATCAAGGGCTCACTTGAGCCTAGGGGGAACATGTCATGGGGATGGAGAAGAGATGAGACATAATCAGAATAACCAACCTCGTTGTTAACATCCTCCTCGTTGTCCTGTTCTTCGTCCTCGTCCTCGTCGCTCGAACTGCCAAACCCGCTCATAAGAGTACCGGCGCTGATGGCAAACGGCCCGATCCCATTTCCGCCCGAACTGTCCGCAACATCCTGTCCTCCGTTCAAGCCTGCCTCAGCAAGGGCGTTGGAACCGCCACTCAGACCAAGAGATCCGAGGGCAGAAAGTCCGACGCCAGACATCCCGGAGCCAGAACGGCCCATCAGGCTCTCCGGTCGCACGCCTCCGAGCACGGCGTTGTCGCGTGTTCGCGTAGCGCTAAGCGGGCCTTCGACGTACTCGATCCAATCCCGTGCCATGACCTTCTCCAGAATACACTCTGTGAGGACGTCGGTTTCGTGGCGCTCGGTAAACTTGACCACCTCCTCAGCGATGAGGGTCAAGTGCCCCATGTATCCCATACGGGTCTTTCTCTCGTTCTCGGATTTCTCGCTGGCGAGCTGTCCACCAATGATTTGGTTGGTGATGTCGGCCGTCTCAAAGAGGCTGATAGCCAGCTTATGGTTATAGCTGTCCTTCATAGGGCCGTTGAACACTTGCTGCACAATGTCATAAACCACGTTGTGCAGGAAGTTGTTCCACGGGTAAGAGAAGAAGAAGCTCAAAATCGTGGGCACAACTTTGTATTCGACAAACTGCATCTTGAGGTAGTCGCCGACAACAGGCTCGTGCTTCTTGTCGGCCTGAGAAAAGTCGTGGGCGATGGTGGCATCGGGGTCACTCTGTTCACCGCCGGTAGACACTTGGCTAGTCTCCGCCTGCTCCTCCTTTGTAGTGGCCTGATTAGGCTCCGAGGGGTCTGTTGTTCGGGCGGAGGTCGAAAAGAGCGGCGCGGGAGTATCGTCCGGGTGGGGAGACATCTCTTCTGGAGCTACGGGCTTGTCCGAGCCGCCGCGAAGTTCCAACTGAACGTCCTCGGAAGGCTTAAGATCCAAATCACTTCCTTCTTTGCTGGTAGAGGTTTCCTCTGTCTCGTTTCCATCGTCGTTCTGTCCTTCGGAAGCAGAAGCTGTCCTGATAGGCACGGATGCCTTCTTGGTGGGGGAAAGAGGCGCAACCACCAGGTTCGGGTCGTCGAACTTGATGGGTGTTGTATCCTCCATGGGATTATGAAGGTCGCGAACACGCAGCCTTGGAGAGCTCAGCGGCTCGTCAACAAAGTCGTCCTCGTCCTTATCCAGGAATGACGATGTCGGGCCTGGCAAGGAAACTTCGGGAAGCTCCTCGATGCCGTGCGTGATGTCCTCGTCGGTGGTATGCGTGACCTCCTCAAAGCCATCATCATCTACCGATGTGTTGGTGACCCCCAGCTTCCTGCCGGTATCCGCCGGGGGAGAGTGCGACGCGCGCATGGTGATATCTTCCGCCGCGGATGGGGGTTCTTGCTCCCGAACAGGCACGAGCCGGCCTTGCGTGCGGAGCAACTGTCGCTGAGCATCACGTTGCGCAATGACTTCTTCAGCGCCCACCTCATTGAGCAAGCCCATGTTGCTGCAATGGAGTAGCTCGGCCATCAGCTCACATGTCTTGAACCTGTCGAAGCCCAGCGGCTCGATATGATCACCAAACGTGGAAGTGAAGCGTTCCTTTTGCGCGGGGGCGTTCATGATGAGGCTCATGAAATCGGGGATATGGTCGGCAAACATGCGAAGCAAGGTTCCAAGGTAGATCGGGTCGCGGGTTGAGGGGGTCGAGTTGGGCTCGGTTGCCTCTGGGTCGTAATCGGAGTTGTTCTTTCTAATGACTTCGATAACAATGCCCACACCGCACGTGAGGGGGTTGCCGCCACCAAGCATGTACTTGATCAACTGCTCCACGCAGGGCTTCGAAACAAGTTGTCGTGTGAGCTCGTTCGGTCCGATGCAGGTCTGTTCATTCTGCGAGGCATTGGCGGAGACAGTAATGATGGCCTTGATGAAATCGGCGGCGGACGTCTGGGTTGCCCAGCCATGCTCTGGGCCGAGGAAAGCAAGCAGAGTGGGCATAACGTCTTGGGTATAAAGCCACTAAATAATGAGGACGCTGGTTAGCAAGAGAGAACTCGCGATACCGGTAGTAGTCCACTTACCTCGACTATGCCTTGCCCAGCCTCGGTTCTCTCCAAGCTGATGATCCTCAGCAGCAGGTCCATGACCATGGGGCAATCGACGTGCTTGAGCATATCGGGAACCGCATTGTCGAGGGATTTAAGAAGGTCGATCATTTCCTCGGTCTTTCTGTCGAACAAGGACTCGTTCACCTTGGTGAAGTAACTGGCCTGGAGGGGGTCGAGCGGGGCAGGGCGCTTCAGGAACTGCCAGAACTCGCGCAGCAGGTCTTTGTTCTCCATAAGAGCCTCGAATATTGACCAGTTGTCCGATGACAGAATCTCGGCCGCGACAAAAGCATAGCGGTTCCGTTTCTTTTCGACGGCGCTGTCATCATTGCTTGCATCGGTGGCCCTCGACGAGGCGCGGGGCCGAGAAAAGGGTAGGGAGATACCCCTCTGGTTTTCGTCTTCCTCATCGTCCTCGTTCTCAGCAGCCGCCACGGGCTCCAGCTTGGGAGCGACAACGTATTCTAGCAACCTCTTGAGGACATCCCGGTCGCGGAGATACTCGACAAGCTTCGCATTGTGTTGCTTGAGCTCCTGGATCAAGTCGCTCTCATCGAGAAGCTCCTCAAGGGCAAAGTCGCCGCGGTCGAGGATGTTGTCTATTGTGCTGGCAACAGCGTAGCCGCCGAACCGCCAGAACATGTTGGGCGAATGTTATGAGTACGTTGTGGCGCCAGCGGTGAGGGGCACTGACACCGGACACGATTGAGGTGGCTCTTTTGACGGTTGTATGCAACCTCGGGGGGCGGGCATGCGGCGGGGTTGAAAAGCAGGTGGGATGCGAATTGCGGATTGACCGGATTACTTGGCCGTCCTGGTCAGATGTGGTCTAGCCTAGCTCGGATTTTTCGTCTAATGGCTTTTGGTCTGGGGGAAAGTATCGAATCAGGTTATGAGCTTGTTAATCGATCGGACAAAGGGTATCTCAAGGTTTAAAACTGCAATAGGGAGTAGACAGCGTTAGCTTGTAAAGCGATGCCAGAACAGCAGAGGTCAAGGTAGAAGATGAATAGTAGCGATGATGTAAGATGGGCACCGAGCATTGCCCCAGTCCGGCCAGACTTAAGAGCAGGAGGAGCAGGATCAAGAGAACGAGGACAAGGCAGAATAGGGTTCGATGGAGATGGCAACTAGGAGCAGGCAGCCTTGGGGATAGGGGCAGCACAAAGTCTTTCGAGGGGACTGGAAGGGGAGCTGGAACAAATGCAGGGGGGCACGTGAAATGACTGGCTGGGACGATGTTTGGCGCCGAGGGTCAAGGGTAGAAGCACCTTCTCCAAACCATTTGCTGCTGGGTTTCAAGGCGTGCAGGAGCAGCTTGCATTTCCCAGCCGAACCGGTTCGCAAGCGCGATACGTATGCGCACAGAGGGAGGAATGGATAAGGAAGTTGCTAGAAGCGATGTTGTTGTTGACGGGGAGATGGTGATGATGGTGATGAGGGGCGATGGTGGTCGCTTGGTGGTTGTGATGGATGATTGGTGACGGGGGGGCAGGASGGGGGGCACGGGGCAACATCCCACACAAGGACGGGGAGGGCAGAGGAGGGGAAGCTTGAGCTTGGCTGCGACGAGCCCTGCTGTYGCCCTGCGTGGTGGCCGGGGCAGGGCGACGGCGGGCACGGCACTGAACTGGGGAC
>RANY01000163.1:0-48216 GCA_009805235.1 Neurospora pannonica FGSC 7221
CACGGACGAAGCGTCCCGCGACACGGCACTGCGCGCGCCCCGGACCCGAAGTCCCCGGTCGTCTCGCCAACCTTTCCGTCACGACAATTGGTTGATTGCCTCAGGGATGGCGGCCGTATGGCTCCTTAACCACCTAGCCATTGCTGGCTTGGCTTGGTTAGGTGATCTCCCACTCTGAAGCCCTATCCTGAGTAACCACGGAAACGACCTGAGCATACCTACACACAACCACCACCAGAACCACAACCACCCAACGCTCCCCAGGGTATCACGGAAGACCAAACCATGGACCACTACAGAGACGACCAAAGCAGCACCACGTCTTCGGCTTCCGGATCCCACATGGTCGACGACGACATGGAGGAGAAGGAAAACCTCCTTGAATCCAACCCTCCACGCACCCCAGGGCAGCAAAAGAAGACGAGGAGCAGACTCGCGATTCTGTGTACTACTTTCTTCCTTGCCTTATCCAACCTTCTGCTGTTAGCAGCCTTGGTGGCTGTTACTTTGCGGCCGATAACAACGACGGGGACGACAGCAGCATCAGCACCACCAGGAACCGATCAAGCAAGAAAATTCCCCGAGCAACCACCGTGGGAACCACAAGTAGATTTCCGCACCGAAATCTTCCGGTTCCAGACGATTTACGGCGCGGAGCCAAGTGAGGAGGTTGAGCAGGCTTGGACTGCTATGATTCCTAGTAAGTTATCTTCTTGCCTACACGGTAGCAAAGCGAAAGATGGAACAAGGCTAATACATTAAAACAGAAGGCAAAGGCTTCATCGTCCTCCCCAACGAAACAGCCGACGCGTTACCAGATCTTCCAAGGCTGGATAAGTCCAAGAAAGAACAGCATGCCATGGTTACTGTTTTTCATCAGTTGCACTGTTTGGTAGGTTTTCCTTCTCCCCTTCCTTCGTCCTAATCCTCATCCCCAGCCAGCCCTTCCACCCCTCCCGCTCCCCTACCCACCTGTCCACACACAATCACAACCCGACTAACAAACCAAAAAAAGTACATGACCCGCGCAGGTTACTTCGCTGCCAAATCCGGCTCCCTAGACGAAGTCAACACCCCCCATCTGATGCACTGCTGGGACTACCTCCGGCAAGGCATCATGTGTAATGCCGACACCACTCTCGAATGGATCACCCCGCCCGACGAGACGGGCAGCACGGGATGGGGGTATCAGCACACCTGTAGAGACTTCGGGGCCGTGTTTGAGTGGGCGGAGCGGCACCGGTTTAGGGAGTGGAAGGTTATTCATTAGTTAGGGCAGAAAGGGGAATGGGGGAAAGGTAGGGTTGAGGGAGGCTGATGGAGTTTCCTACTTGGGCGAAAAACTAGTCAGAGCTCACAAATTGTTAGTGCACAGAAGTAGTACCTCAGAATACAGTCCTCCCTTCATCTTTCTCATTTTCCGGGCTTCCCGACATGGAAAAGTACAAAGATTTGGATCCAGTATATTACCCAAAAAGGCCCATTTTGTGGCCAGCTGAGTTGTGAAAAGGAGCATTCCAGCCAGACGTTTACTGTCGAGGAAAGTGGTGGAGGGACTTGTGGGTTTTGGGCGGTTTTTGGGGTCTGGATACCGAGTCCCACGGTTGGGATGGTTGGGTTGCGCTGGAGGACACATGGGTTGGGTTAGCACGATCGTACTTGCGGGAGGGAACACGCATGAGACTTTTTTTTTTTTTTTTTTTTTTTTTTTTTTTTTTTTTTTTTTTTTTTTTTTAGTCCCGACCGAGCCATAGTGTAGAACCGGAAGTTCGAATCCACCAAAATCTCGGGAATTTTGTCTTTTGTCCCCTTGTCTCACCTCCCCTCCTCTTCTCTCCGTGAATTAACGTGGTAGCACCTCCACCCTTTGTCTAGGTAGTGATACCAATTTCAAGTATATCTACCTCGCCTACCTAGACACCGTCATCACCCATCTTTATGTCGTGTCCCACAAAACCACTACATAATAGCCCCTACATACAGATATTTTCACCGCTCCTTCATCCCCCCTCTTCCCTCTCTTCCCTCACCAGGCCCCTCACTCGTCAAAAGATGTCTCTCCGGTCTTCTGAGCAGAGTTGATGATTTGTTCTGCATGATATCTACGCAAGATATAAAATGCAACACTCCAAATGCACAAGTGACAGTGGCGATTGTACAAAGGATACTGTGGGTGCTTCCCCCACATCTCCAATCTCCAAGGGCGAAAGCTGTGCATTTCCAGCTGTGACATCCCCCACGGACCTTTCCGCAACGGGCCGGGGGACCCGCTCTCCGGCATATCAAGATCGGGGACCACCCCCGCGTTCGGCTCCGGCTGGGCACCGCTTGCTTGGTAAGCTTGGCGATTCCCGCGGCATCACAAAAGAAGAGTTACATACCTGCCATCTTCCATCCCCCATTACCATCACGTAAACTACCGAAGCACAACATGAGGGGTCCGCCGTACTCTAGCAACTCTGAGCACACCACCGCATGAAATACTAAGACATTATTCCGCAGGTTGGACCCGGCGCTGATGCAGGCAGGGCTTAGTTGCCGCATTGGAATGGTGGCGTGAATGGCGGGTAACCCCCGTGAGCCCCACGCCACTTGTATGGCAACAAGTCATGGCCTACCCATGATGGAGACTCGGATGTGATGCTGTGAAAACACACAAAAGCGGGTAGCTCTCTTACCGAGACACATGTTTCGTGTGGGTTGAACAAGTGTTTCGACGACAATGAGGGGAACACGACGGGCGGATGTGATATTGGTTGTAAACTGTAGAGAGGTTATCGCAATTCGGGAATTTCCACTTGAAGTGACCTTTCGTATATCTACTTAGCTCGGTCGGCGAGCCTACCTATCCCACCACCACCCCGCAGAGCGATCCAGATCTTCACGAATTTCGAGGTCATCGTTGATACTGTAAGTATAGTTACTTGTATCCCCGCTCTGGAGATGGATAACGATGGCGTGAAGGTGCATCTGTAGTCTCATTAGTCTGGCAAGTTGCGCGTTAGCCGTAGCTACACGTGTAGACAATACATACTAATGAATGGGTCCTTGGGGTTGTTGTCTCAGAGCCTCCTCCACTTAACCCGACACCTATCCCCAGGCCGGACCTGAATCTAACAGATTGGCTCGGCATCTAGCCGTCTCAAGACCGGACCTCGGCCAATGAGACAAGAAGATCACCCGCCCGGATCTACAGATGTGCGCTTGCCATCTCGGTGTTTTCCATGCATGGTATCGGGACCTCGGGGGAGCTAGACTGCACAGGTTAGAGGATGACGTCCTCGTTCTTTTCCAGATCTCCATAAGGATCTGATACTTGGGAACCTCTTGAGTGTCGATTTTGGAGACCTCTCTCTCTCTCCCTCGAATGGTTCGGGATTCCAGGCTAATATCCACAGAGGTATGCACGAGGATTGTCGGGATCCCTCATATTCCCGCCACTAATACGAACGGGCCTGAGCACTCACAGTTTGGAAGGGGCGCCTAATGTGTACACCATACATTCACCTTGACTCTTACACCAGGCGGGAATTGGCCATGATCCTGTAGGTCGCCGACTGTGAAGCTTAGTGGTTACCTGTTAGCGTCACCCAACAGCGATCTCCGAAGACCTGCGTGGTGAAACAGCCCCACGAGCACTTACATACAAAACAACTGGTTGGGCATCGAACTCGCCTTGATCACGTCCTCCATCACTATGCATGACGTGAGTTCCATTGTAAGGAGCCTCCCGTATTTTTCTCTAGCCATCCGCCCGCCCGGAAAACCCAAACTGAACCTCTTCGACTTTCCCCATCAGGGGTCCCTTGCCTTTCGAGAAACCCATCGGGAAATCTCTGCAGTCCATGGTGGGGGGGAGTTACCATTCTGGAAGGTCTTGAGGTATTCCCAGCTTTCAGCTGTGCTGCAATGTCGATCACTAGCGCTGAGGATCTGATCTTGGCGGCCTCAGATTCTCATCTAGGTGGTTGATGCTCTCCATCGCTGCTGCTGCAATTCGCATCACCCTGCTTGTATGTCATGTCAACAAATCACTATTCCGATGTTGACCGTAGATTCCACTCTGTGCTTCCAGGGCCTCCATGTTGAGACAGGTAAAGAGTCGTCGGAATGAGACTGAAAAAAGGCATGAGAGTGCCTTCGCTTTTCTCCCCCATCGTGAGAGTGACACTTGGGACACTTGTCACCGTCGTTCACTCATCCTGTTCAGCTTCTCCGTCTTACCCTACCCATCAGTATCCCGTCCTCAAACCTGTCTTGGTCTCAAAGTGCTAGCTCCGTTACACCAGCTTGAAGGCCTTCCCATCCACTTCGCAAGCCGTCACTCGTCAACCGCCACCATTAGCAACATCTCAACAACAAGCTGGCTGAGTAACCTCACGCTTACGGTTGCTCAAATTGCCGTCCTTCCTTCTCCAATGCCGTCAGGACAACGCAGTAAAAGTGGATGTTGGACTTGTCGTCTGCGCCGCAAAAAGTGCCTCGAAGGAGGACCACCCTGCTCAAACTGCGAATCTCGAGGCATCTTTTGCCATGGTTACGGTCCCAAACCCAACTGGAAAGATAGAGGAGACAGGGAAAGGGAAGAGGCGAACAGGCTTCAACTCCAAACACGAAGACGTCGAAGATCAACGGCCACCCAAAGCCATGCCTCTCACCCATCCGTGTCCGAATCGTCGACGTCTTCCGGGGGCACTATCGACATCGGTAGCCCTCCCATCCCGGCCGCTGAGTCACCTTCGCTGTCGCCGTTCTTGTCGTCCGACTTTTCGTTCCCGTTGTCCCCTTCATCCTCGGGGCATGAACCGAACGCAGCGATAGAGTTCGAATTTCTCGATGCCCTAACGATAGCCCCCGACTCCCTTACTGCCTCTTACAACGACGATATCTGGGCGAGTCATGGCCACACGGATGCAGCCCTGGTCGACATTTCACCCTTGGAGCCCACAGCGCTACAGCGTCTTCCTGGAGTTTCGGAACACTCCAAGCAACCATCAGAAGTGCCAACACCGCTCAGTCTCTCCTGCTTGGGCGATAGTGGCACTGGTTCGGGGATGCATGGCCCCCCAACTTCAGAGAATGATATCGAGTTGGTCATGCACTTCATCGGCGAGACGTGTCCGTTACAACACGGCTCATATCGTTCATCATCAGCAACACAGAGGAGTTGGGCACTCTTCCTGCTGATGAGGTCACCGACATTTTATCACACTTCCCTCAGCATGAGCGCCTATCACATGTCTCTGACCCTTGCCGGACATAGTGATGCTCGCGCTACAGCAGTCCATGACTACCAATCGCACAGGGCGCAAGCCTTGGACAGCTTTTGTGAGCTTATGGACCCTAACCGGCAACGTTCGGGGGGAGTCTTTGGCGAAAGCTTGATATGCTCGGTACAGCTTGCCCTGTTGGAGGTGAGTAAGATTAGCTGCCGACCAAGCGTAAGATTTCCAGGTGGTTGTTGTTGACTTTTTATCCCAGGCTCTAGGCAAAAACATGCAAAGCTGCCACTCGTACCTCTCTTCGGCAGTCCAAATCCTCCTCGACGACCTGCGCCAGGCCTCAACGTGTGATGGCGGGACCAACACACCATCTCTAATTCAGTCCCAGCAGCAACAACTCCCGCTCAGTCTCCCATTAGGCACCAGCAGCTCAATGCCGCCTGGTCCGTCTCCCATGGAACAAACAGCTCTCTCCTTCTTTCGTGCCATCCTGATCTGGAATGACATCCTCTCGTCCTCCTCCTCCCTCAAGAAGGTTTCTTCTGCGGCCGCCTCCTACCGGGACCTCCTCACCTCTTCTCCCTCTTTCTGTGCTTCTTTCCAGTCCACCACGGGCTGTGAACCATGGATCCTTGTAGCGATAATGGACGCCACCGCCCTCGAGGTATGGAAGAGAGACCAGGAGAACCAAGGCAATCTAAGCATCAGAGAGCTGGTCAACCGCGCCTCCAGGCTGGAGAATACAGTCGAAGAGGGAATCCAGCGCTTGGAAGGGAGCGGTAGCAACAACGGTCTCCAAAGCTTGGTCTTTTCTTACGCCTTGCTTACTCACTTGCACTCCATTGTGTCCGGACCACTGGCCAGCGTGCCTGAGATAAGCGAGAGTATTGAGCGTTCCATTGCTGTGTGGAAGAGGATTCCAGAGTCTATAAGCCCAAGGAGCTTGGCTTGGCCATATTGCGTTTGCGCGAGTCTGGCAACAAGGGAGCAAAGGGAAGTATTCAGAGAATTCTTGGTCCCTGACCGGTTGTCAAGTGTTGACTCGACTCTGGGAAGTTTAAGAGAGTTGAGAGCTGTTGTAGAAGAATGCTGGAGGCAAGTTGATGGGGTCAAAAGAGGATCAGATTTCATGTCTGGGGAGAGTAGTGGGGGTGGAAGAGATGGGTCGTTTTCATCCTCGTCGGTGAAGGTCGATTGGAGGGAAGTTATGCAGCGGTCGAATCTGGGGTTGTTGTTTACTTGACTTTCTGTAAGATTTGGTCCCAGAGACCATTGGCTCAGTTGTCTGGGACCTCTGTGAAAAGAAAGAAGCCACCCCAGTGGGCAGCTAGACTTGAAAGCATTTTTGACAAATGCAACAGAGTACGAACCAATCTCTCCGGATGCGGGAAAAGGTTTAGATGGGCGCTGGAGACTGTTCCACGAGGTGAACTTGATCCTTTATGCTCAAGGGCCAGAGGTTTCCCAGTCGAGCCAGTGTAGATATCGAAATGATTACTGGCGAGTCGCTGACCACTCCAGCTGGTTGGTGAGCAAACCGGTGTGTGAACTCCGGCAATAAGGAAATCAACATCAAGGCGGACAGTTTGCTCCGGCTCTGCGTCTCCTGCTCTATGGCCCTAAGTGACGAGAATAACGTAATCACACCGAAAACATCTGCTCCCACTTCCGCTCATCGACCAGACTTTCCAGACGATTCATTATGCGCCTGCCAAGACTCAGTATGCCATATTTTGAGTGCCTTGGTGCACTGCTTCACTCCCAGCCAATTTTCAACGAGGCTAGCGCTTGACAAAGTAGAAGGGTAGTGTCGGTCTTGACTCGGAGAAGAGTCTTTACGACGGGAATGATGGACAAGGTGCTACTGCCACCCTCAAAGGAAGAGGGAAATAGGACTGTAACGCCCTCCGCCTTGACGAGGTGGTGAAACCAAACTGACCCCAGGTTCCTCTCTGTAACAGTCTCGTAATTTCGTGTGCCCTTCCGCCGTAACTGTTGTTCGGAGCGAGGCGCTGGCCTACTACGCCCCATCGCAGGAATCCATAGAAGCGCGGCGCTTGAGCTGCGCCAAACGTGAGGAAAGAGGGCAAGCGAAAAAGGAGTAACAAGTGAACCAAGCAGACATCATGACACTGTTTACAAGGAAGTCTCCCACCAGACTACACCTTGGATCATCAATAAGGGAATGTGGAGGCATCAGATATGCGTTGTCGTAGGTAGGAGTGTAGTGAAAGCGATGTCCGCAAGAATGAATTGCGTTAAACGTTGGTGTGAGTGCCCGAACTTTCAGGCGCGGTTCAAATCCCTGTTCACGACATGCGCCGTGAAGCTTGACGAATACAGCCTTTGGTAATTGACCGTCGAAGCGGATCTGGCGAGCGATGCGTTTGTGTGGCGCTTGTCGTTGACTTCGGCTCGCTGGATCGACAACGTGCTGGCCCAAACGCTATCTGGCCAGGAGCATCTTGAAGCAGGGTGAAGTGACTCGGAGGCGCCACGATTGTAGTCGACAAAGACCGAAGCAGGCTTTTTGGGTATAAGTGATCAGGGAATCGTCTTGACAGTCCAGTCGTCAGTGATCACTCAATCACACACGCCTTATTACCAGACTAAGGGCAGACACCTACAACTTACCGCTCCATTGAAACTCTCTCCACACAATCTCGAGTCGTTACGCAACCGTCACCATGAAGTACTCGAGTTCCGTCCTGGTCGCAGCTTTCTGCGTTAGCGTCCTTGCCGCTCCTGCTGCTAAGGTCAGTCTTTCACAATAAGAGCACCGTGATTTGATGTTCCATGTTGCTAACCTGAGAGGGTGAATAGCGTTCATCCGTCGAGGATTATGTCATCCCCATCGATAAGAGATCTTCGGTCGAGGACTACGTGATCTCCATCGACAAGCGTGGTTCCGTTGAGGACTACGTGATCCCCATTGACAAGAGATCTTCGGTCGAGGACTATGTCATTCCCATCGACAAGCGCCACGGCGGTGTTGAGGACTACGTGATCTCCATCGATAACGACAAGAGATCTTCGGTCGAGGACTACGTGATCTCCATCGATAATGACAAGAGATCTTCGGTCGAGGACTACGTGATCTCCATCGATAACGACAAGAGATCTTCTGTCGAGGACTATGTCATTCCCATCGACAAGCGCCACGGCGGTGTTGAGGACTACGTGATCTCCATCGATAACGACAAGAGATCTTCGGTCGAGGACTACGTGATCCCCATCGACAAGCGTTCATCCGTCGAGGATTATGTCATCCCCATCGATAAGCGTGGTTCGGTTGAGGACTACGTGATCTCCATCGATAACGACAAGAGATCTTCGGTCGAGGACTACGTGATCTCCATCGACAAGGCCTAAGCGACCGCCTGGTAGAGGTCAGCACAATGAGCTTCGGCGAGACATCAGGGGTTGGGAGGTGGGACGAGATGGGATGATTGGAGGATTGGGACTTGGGTTCTCTGGTGATTGTTTGGGTCTGGGAATAGTCAACAGGGGAGGACGACAGGAATATGTTACGACTTGTGATGACAAATTTTGGATTGGGAATGTTTTGGACTTACGATCTGGCGTTTTTGACGTATCTACGCTCTTTTAGCTAGGAATCTGAAGACAGTGATGGTGTATTTGTCTGATGTGGTTGCTTTTCTGCCTCTGAGGTGCCGACTTGCCGATATTTCCATGTTGATAACCCTCCTTTGGACCCAGGACGGGGGAAAGAAAGCTGAAACACAGGCATGGCTGGCTGAATGAATGTCGGGTGTACGCTTGCCTGCATCTACTTACATCACCATTTGCATTTACATAGACAACACAGGAAGGCACGGTAGGCAGCATTGATAACCACTCTCTGCAAGAAAGTGGGTGTTGCGTGCCAGAGACCAAACCACACACCTACGGTTAGGACACTGCGAAGCGAAATGAAAAAAAAACCATTGCTATGGAAAGAACGAAGACGACTACCTGTGGAAAATAACTACCTAATCCGCCCACCGGACGAATGGACTTCCCCTCTGAGACTTCAGCAACCTCAACGCTTCCGTGTCTTTTGCTTCCTGCTCTCGCAATCTCCACAGTTCCCTTTTTCTGGCCTCTGGAAGTTTGGCCCATATCTCGGCTTCCTCTTTCCTTCTCTTCCTCTCCATCCACCTCTCCTTGTCCTCCTCAGTCCAGCGTGGCGGGAAATAATCGTCCAATCCGTTCTAGGGATGGCGACGATGGCCATGAGACGATGTACCCCCGTTCTCCGGTACTACTGTTGGTAACTCTTCACCAAGACCCCGGCGGCGACGGCGACGCATATTGGCGGAGGTAGGAGCAGAGGCATGTTGTAGCGGATAGGGATCGGCAGCTGGGTTCAAGCGGTAGGAGGGAACTCGATATATGCGATGGGTGGGATCCTCGTTCTTCAAAGTTGGCTGATAATGACTGCTACAAGCCGACTCGGAAACCGTCACGACGGTTGGGGGAGGAGGGTAAGGACGAGGAGGATATGAAGCCTGGGGGCGAGTGGGGGATGGTGCAGCAGGAGGCGAACTATATCCGACCCCTGAAGGCCGTTCGCTCATCCAAGAACGTCTCTCTAGGTATGCCTGGCGAGATGGGCTTGGGCATGCGTTAAGTTCCGCTATCATCTCGGCCGTGTTCTTCTTCGAATATCTTCTCTTCGGCAAAGTTTGGCCGCGATTCGAACCTCTGGAGGAGCGGGAGTGACTAGAAGGGCATGGAGGTGGCGGACTGGAGCCGTTCCCAAAGTTCAGCCCCTCGAATAATTTCCTCCACGGAGCTGGTGCTGGCTCGGTCTTCATCTTCACTCCCTCACTCTCCATTCTTACGGTTTGACCGGGTTCTTCGCTACCGGTAGCTAGATTGTTCCCCAGCTGAATGCTTCCCATAAAATCTTCCAACCGCCGGAGTATTTGCGACATCCGGCCTCGATCATCACCAGCAGTACTCTCAGCGGCTACAGAAGGAGGAGGCGCACCGGGTGTTTTACTGTGTGAGTACGAATTCCCTTTTTCCTGTTTAACGTACCTTTCTCCATTGATAATGATTCCATCCTGCCTTTCCCAGTCATTCCCCTGTCCCTGAATCCCTTCTTCTTTCCTATCCCTTCTAAACCTGTCCCAACTCTCCCTCTCCCTCCTCGCCTGTCTCTCCAATTCCGTCTCCTCCATCATCCTTCTTTGATGCGGTACTTGAACATTACTCTGACTTTGCGTGGATCCCATCTAAGGATTCTCACGCCTGGAGCGCATGTAGCGTTCATAGACGCTCTCGCCCTCATCGTTGTCGCAGTCCGGTTTTGGACCACGCCCAGGGTTCAGTTCCCTAAAAGTCGTCTTGAGCACATCATGATGCCTTCTTTCCTCCTCGGCCTCCATCGCCTTGAGGACATCATACGGTAGCTTCGACAGCTCCTCCATCTTGGCGTCCAATCGTTCCATGTACGGCCTCTCGGTCTGATCCTCCGCGATATCATTGTCTCCGCCATGGCCACTTTGACGACCATGACCGTGACCGTACTCCTCCTCCTTGTACTTCTTCCCGCCGCGCTCACGATCTCTGCCCTTGCCCTTGTCCTTACCAGAGGTTCCAGAGCCGCCGCGCTTCTCCACGCTGTACTTGTGCTTCTTGCGGTCCTCCCTGGCGATCGCGGCGCCGGCGGCCCACATCAACCAGGCCGGAACATCAGGCTCGGGAGAGTGCTCGCCGTCCTTAACGCGCTTGCGGACCAATACGTCCTTCTCTTCTTCTTCGCGCTTGACCTTGCCCTTGCCCCTGTCGAGCACGCGGGAATAATTGTACGAGCGTGACGTGGTCGAGTGGATATGTTTATCTCGAGGGGATCCGCGAGGGGATCTGGACCGGTCGTGGTGACGGTGACGGTAGTCGTCGTCGTCGGCAGGAGGGCTGTCGCGCTCTCTTTTGAGATGGGTGCGGTGGCTGGGCATTTTGTTTTGTGCCTTGTTGTTCACGTACTTTGCTGAGAGTTGGGAAAGCTTTTTGGGAAAAGGGGTTTGTTCTGGAGAAGTGGGTTTGCAGGAAGAGTGAGAACAAAATGGCAGTTCGGGGAAGTGTTGGTCGTTACTCCTTTATAGGACTTTGTGGCGAATGGAATAATAATTTGGTCAACCTGGATGGGGTTCTTTGTCAATAACCTGCCTACTCTATTGTGGAAAGAAGTGGTTCGGGATTGAAACTGGTCAATAGCCAAGCGAGCCAAGTTAGGATTGATGGAAAGAACAAAGACAAGGTCCACGATGGTGGTGGTGTCTGGCGTTGGTACAAAGAAAGCATTTTGAGCACACCGGCGGCACAATAACAAAGTCAGATGGCTCGGACTAAACAAAGTCATAAGACTCACGCACAAAAAAAAAAAAAAAACGTATCGGATGACAATCTGGCTCCCAGATGAAGGTGCCATTCATTATCTCAAAGCAGCTACTTCCCATTGATACAACCTACAATTCGCTGCCCTCGACCCGTGCGCTCCCGTCTTGACAAATTCCCGTCTTGTACCGGCGGGACCAGCGGGGATGAAAGGATGAAAACCAAGACTCAGTCAAGGTTCTCAACGTCAATGAATGGGTAGAACACCGGTTCATCTCTCGTCCTGACAAATTCCCGTACCGGCAGGCGGAACGAAAGGACGACACCAAGGCTCAGTAAAGTTTCTCAACGTCAATGAACGACGTCAATGAATAAGAACCGAAACCTGTTCGTCTCATCCTGGCAATGACCATCACCCGTTACCCGCGCCCCGTCGTCATTCAGTTACTCAGTCAAAGGAAGTCCCAGCACCATCTCTCATCCGCCGCTTCCATCGCCCAACCAACATTGAAAAGTGAACAGTCCAAGACCTGTGTTGCTCGTGACGGCCTGAGACTTAACGTAAAAAGTGAACATGTGGCATGAGTAATGAGTGCTTAGAGAGGAAGTTTGCGAGTACTTTGAGAGAGTGATAAAGGAGTGACCGTTTGTCCTGGTCGGAAAGAGTAAGCACACACAGGCCTGAATTGGTAGGACTGAATGAGATGCGTTCTTATCACGTCCCCTGTATGATTAGCAGCACATGAGTTAGTGAAATAACAGACATCCTTTACGCACTAGCCAAGAACCAACATCCTAATCCAGGAAACGCCAACACAGGAATTTAGGAACGAGTTCATCGAGCGGAGGACAGGACGACGGCACAAAGAATTAACGCGGTGCTCATTCATATTTATTCTGTTAATCACACCGCTCATCCGGGCAGATTGATTTCTAACTTTGCTCGTATCAATGGCATTTCAATTCATCTCAATACTTGCCGTTCCGGCATTGACTTATCACGTCTTTCATTTCTCTTTCGCGGGCCTTCTCTGTATCTTCTGGACGCGGCAGCGCACCCAACCCGGACTCCCTCCACTTCTCAAGGTCCTCCAGTGCTTTTTTGAACCACAACAAGGACTTTTTGTAGTGATGTCTTTGAACCCAACTAGCCCAATTATCCGCCCGATTAGCCTCCATCCAAGCAATCCGCCAACGCAGCTCTCTGCTGTACAGCAGTACCTGATCAGCCTCCTAAAGCTTAGGGGCATTCTGGCCCCGCCCCTCCTGCCTAAGGTCGAACCGATCCAAGTTCATCACCTTGTGCCAAGCCGCCACGAAGTCGCGCTTGAACTTCTCCTCGCCGTCCACCGCAGCATACACCTCCGCAAGCGCACGAAGCTCAGCGTGCGATCCAAAGATGAGGTCCGCCCTGGTGGCAGTCCACTTCTTGTCGTGTGTCTTGCGGTCGTAGCCGATGAAAACCTCGCCCTCGTTATCCGCAGCCTTCCATGCCGTGTTGGTGTCCAACAGGTTGACAAAGAAGTCGTTGGTAAGCTTGCCGGGAGTCTTGGTCAACACACCGTGGGATCCGCCATCATAATTGGCCTCTAGCACACGGAGACCACCAATGAGGGCAGTGAGCTCAGGGGCCGAGAGAGTGAGCAGCGAGGCACGGTCAATGAGGAACTGCTCGGTGCGTACGCGCTGGGTACCCTTGCCGTAGTTGCGGAAGCCGTCGGCGTAGGGCTCGAGGTGAGTGAAAGAGTGCACATCCGTCTGCTCCTGAGTGGCGTCGTTGCGGCCTGGGGTGAAGGGGACCAACAAGCCAGAAGCCTGCTCAAGGGCGGCGACACCACCGAGGACGATGAGATCGGCCAAGGAGACCTTCTTGCCGCTGGGACTGTCGTTGAACTTTTGCTGCACAGACTCGAGAGCAGAAATGACCTCGCGGAGCGTAGCGGGATCATTCACCTGCCACTCATTTTGAGGAGCAAGACGGATACGGGCACCATTGGCACCACCGCGCTTGTCAGAGCCACGGAAAGTGGAGGCCGAGGACCAGGCAACGAAGATCAGCTTCTTGGGGGCAACACCTGTAGCCAGAATCTCCTTCTTCAAGGCAGTGATATCATTATCATCAATGACCTGGTAGTCCACGGGAGGAATGTAGTCTTCCCAAGGAAGGACCTCAGAGGGGACCTCGGGACCGATCCAGCGAGTACGCGGGCCCATGTCACGGTGAAGAAGCTTGAACCAAGCGCGGGCAAAAGCATCGGCGAACTTGTCTGGGTTAGCGAGGAAATCGCGGCAGATCTTGTCATAGGCGGGATCCATGCGCAGGGCAATATCGGTCGTCAACATGGTCGGGAGCTTCTTCTTGTTGGGGTCGTAGGCATCTGGGACGCTGGGCTCGGCGTTCTTGGCCACCCACTGGTTGGCACCAGCAGGGCTCTTTGTCGGCTCCCACTCAAACTTGTACAGGTACTCGAGGTAGCCCATGCCCCACTTGGTGGGAGTTGGTGTCCAAGTGACTTCAAGACCACTGGTGATGGTGTCGGGACCCTTGCCCTGGCCGAAGCTGTTGGCCCAGCCGAGACCTTGTTGCTCGATGGGAGCGGCCTCGGGCTCCTTGCCGACGTGATGAGTGGGGCCGGCACCGTGGGTCTTGCCAAAGGTGTGACCACCAGCAATCAGAGCGACAGTCTCCTCGTCGTCCATAGCCATGCGGCCAAAGGTGACACGAATATCCTTGGCTGAGGCAACGGGGTCGGGAATGCCGTCAGGACCTTCGGGGTTTACGTAGATGAGACCCATGTGGGCGGCGGCAAGGGGTTTCTGCAGGTCACGGGTGTGGATGTCCTTGTGCTGTTTCTTGGACTCGTCACCTTGGACGACACCATGTCCCTTGTGGCCTTCCTGACCCTCGGCGTAACGGTCCTCGTTGCCCAGCCATGTAGTCTCGGAACCCCAGTATGTAGACTCGTCAGCCTCCCAGGTGTCGGGACGGCCACCGGCAAAGCCAAAGGTCTTGAAGCCCATGGACTCGAGAGCCACGTTGCCGGTCAGAAGGAGCAAGTCGGCCCACGAGATCTTGTTGCCGTACTTTTGCTTGATGGGCCATAGGAGACGACGGGCCTTGTCGAGAGAGACGTTGTCGGGCCAGCTGTTGAGGGGAGCAAAGCGCTGCTGACCCTCACCACCGCCTCCACGGCCATCCGTGATACGGTATGTACCGGCGCTGTGCCATGCCATGCGGATAAAGAGACCGCCATAGTGACCGAAATCAGCAGGCCACCAGTCCTTGGAGTCGGTCATGAGGTCGGTGAGGTCCTTCTTGAGGCCTTCATAGTCGAGGCTCTTGAAGGCAGCAGCATAGTCGAAGTCTTTGTCGAGGGGGTTGCTGACGGGAGTATGTTGGCGGAGGATGTTGAGCCTAAGCTGGGCGGGCCACCAGTCGTAGTTCCTCGTGCCACCACCGCCGACGTTGGACATGCGGACGGGACACTCGGACATGTTGGTCGATGTTGTGATATTGATCTTTCGAGACAAGCTATCAATTCCAAGTTGAAGCTCCTTGCTGACGTGGGAGCTGAACAGACGAGGAGATGAACGGGGATGGGAGAAGAGAAGAAACAGAAGACAGAAGACAGAAGATATCGGAGAGAGGAAGCTCCGGTATTAGTAAAGAGAGGGGTTTGGTAGTGGAGGGTGGGTGGGAGAGGCGAGGTTGATATGAAATTGCAGAGAAGGAACACAAAGGAATTATTCTACCCCGCCCCCCTCTCGTCCCCCATGGAGGTGGTAGGTTACTGCTCCTGCCTCTTGAGTGTGAGCTCCTCGGATCATGATTGCCCCATCCATCCCCGGCTTCCATCACGGTGAACCCCCAGGGACGAGGTACCTCGTACTGTAAGTAGGTATGTAAGGTAAGGTACTTACACCATACTCGGATCTATCTCGCCCTTGGCTTGCTTCGGCTGATGCCATCCAAATTGTTGTTCTTTTTTTTTTTGTGAACACCTCAGACAACGATCATATCGAGAAGGTGTTGAGCATCTTCAACCCCTTTAAAATCCCTTCTCTTTCCTGGCCGCTTGATCCATCCAAACTGAACATGCGTTGATGCTTGAACGTGTACATACCTGTATGTACGCGGTATTGACAACTTGAAAATGGAAGAAGTGCCGCCCGTGACCTTCCCGTTGCTCGACCCCGCACAGCAAACACAGGGATGGCAACTGCAACTGCAACTGTAACTGCAACTGGAGGCAAGCAGGATGGATAGACACGGATAGAAAAGGTGGTACAGCTGCATGATGTGCTTTGGCCATCAATTGAACGCCAGCTGCATTGATTGTTGTTTCCCTTCCTCTGATTGGCAGGTGGGGAATGTAACTTGCCTCGGAGCATTCTGCCCTTTTTTGGTTAACAATCTTCGAACCTTGGCGACCCTTTCCAGGCACCCACGGCGATGAGAACCTTGATGACTTTCGAGTTGAACGAGAATAGAAGAAATAGAGACGGAAAGCTTGCCTGGACTAATCGTTAGTTGAGTGTCATGTGAACTGGCGTTAGCTGTAGGAGATGAAAATCGCGGTGCTATTAGTATCAATACCACCTTACCTAACCGGAACGCGTAACATTGAACTTGGTGATTCAAAGTGCCAAGATGGGAGAAACATCTCGAAGATGAAAGTCAACGGGAGATGCAACCCTCCATGGTGCTCTCTCGCCATCGAATTACCGATATGTATTGCGTGCTGGACCATTTCTCAACAGTCCCCTCGGCCTACTCCCGTGATTGTTCCCGTCGGCTGTTCTTGGTTACCGCTGTTCGTTGCTGCTGTTGTGCCGTGGTGGTGTCTGCTAGAGTCGCACAGGTAACACTGTCCCTTTCTACTCAGAATTATGATGGAGGTCGGTTCATCTTGCCCCTTCCGTTGGATGTTTCTCTCGCCGTGATGTTCTTGTGTTCGTCAAGGTGCCCGGACTCTCTTGCCCCTCCACCTCACTTGGGGAGAGGACCGGGAGAGGTCAAGGTCTCGGCCACCTCCCTCGCCCTGGAGCTTTCCCCTGCTGGCGCGGACTCCCCCGCATTCACGGTGGGATGCGAGTATATCGCCCCACCGGCTAATCCCTCTACGGGACAAGTCATGCACGCCTTACAGCTTGTAGAGCTAGAGGTCTTGGCCGGCTCATGGCCAGTTGGGTTTGTGAATCGATCGATATCATTTCAAATTGTCGGCTTCAACAACCAAAACCAACAGAATGATTCTTTAAACCAAAGAGCCTGCTTGTTGTGTAAAAAGCCTGTGAGAATGGAATGTCGTGAAGTGTTCAGACGAGACTATGTCTGTTGTCTCTTCGTCAACGAGTCTACAATCCAATCGCATCCAAGTGAGAACCTCTCTGGACACCTCGGCCAGTGCGTCAGATAGACTAATGAAGTAACCAAAACTTTCAAGCCAACAGCTTTCAAAAAATCAGGCAGCAGCCACGACCTTCTATATATGGCGCAAACTTCTCTGCAAAGAGAACTGGTAAAGAGCGAGCTCGGGTTAACAACAGCCCCTACTGCCAGTCGAGACACGAGGATTGCTTACCAATTCAAGGCGGATTTCAAATTATCAACACGGTTCATACATCTTGTGGGGAAGAATTTGCAGCGAGCATCGTGGCGGTTGGGAGATTGACGTGATGAGTCACTTCCGTCCGCTGGCGAAGTGGCAAGATGCGATGTTTGATGTCCGCCTCGGTCTTTCTGTCAAAAATCCGGTGGTTTGTTGTCTGCAGTTATTCCTTCTTTGTGCGGGCAGGCTCGTCATCCTTTGTTAGCCGGGCGGAGGAGGATGTGGGTAATGGCAGACAGCAGCGCCATCCTTGACACGGGCAGGTGATGGTGGATGATATGGTGAGCAGTTGTGCAGTGCCAACCAGATCAGTCCACAGACATGGGAATCGTCGTCACGCCACCTCCATCACCCAGAATTTCTCCCAGCTTCACAAGTGTATTCTCGTACACCGTGGCGACATTCATGTGCAACAGCTCGTCTTCGTCATCATCGCCATCATCAAAATCGTCCATGTCGGGCGGAGCGTCAACATCAGCCTCAGCCTCTGTATCCTCGTCCGGCTTTGGGGTCTGGATACCCGGACCCTTGGTATTATCACCCTCTTCCTCATCGGCTGGCTCTTTCGACATGACCTCGACAACCAACACACGGGTGCGCTCAATCACGCTCTTGCAGCGGACCATGTCAGTGCGGGACAGGCCGGCTCGGAGGCCGTTCTCGAACCCCGGTAGTGTCTCTTTGGTGTCGATGTCGTAGCCGAATAGTAGGCTGGTGAAGCAGTGGTCGAGTTTTCGTAGTAGCGAGAAGGTCGCTGCAGGCGAAGGAGGGAAGCCCTCGAGCCAGGTGGTGAATTCGCTCGCGATGTTGAGCAGGTAGGGAATTTGCAGACTGGCTAAACGGATGTTAGTACCACCGATGCACCGGCGGGAGCTTAAAGGCTGTAATTGCACTCACGAGTACCGGATAGCCAGATGATATTTATGACGTCGTCCAGGTCTTTGCATAGCTCGGCCATGGACTTGTAGCCGGTGATTTCGTCGCTGGGATCGGGGATGGCAAAATGCTTGACGTATCGGCGACTGATGTGTAGCATTTTGTCGGAAACATAGTTGCGGACTTTATCCTCCTTGATGGATCCGGGGCGAAGAGAAGTTCGGCGTGGATGTGGAAGGTTGGAGACGGCGGCCGCTGATGATGAACTGGGCGCTGGAGATGGTAACGAGTTTGAAGGGATCGCGGGAGGCACGAAGCCCCCGGGAGCTGGCGCAGTCGGGGAGCTGGGGTTTTCGTTTTTAGCCATTGGTGAATAATGACGTATCGTGGATGAGGTAGGTGACTGTTGATGGGAGACGATTGGCGATGTGAAGAACTTATAGATTGCTTCGGGAGAACAAGGTGGGGATGCTCTTTTGCGACGGTTTGCGACACTAGAATCGCGATGGCAGAAGGTGACAGTGGTGAGAGTTGACAGTTCAGTGACAAAATTCCGGCACATGACAATGGATGACATGACGAATGGATCGAGCCCCAAATGGCGGGGGAGTGGGACCTGCACTGAAGCTCCACTGCTTACAGGGCTTGCCTGCCGGGAGGACTGCAAGGGGAGCCGGTCACACAGGTGACTTTGATGGTTTGATATGTCTGAGTCCTTTTCACATCACGATCCATTATTGATGTGAGAAGAGCAGAATTAAGAAGACTTACCCATAGCCATTCAGACAATGATCCATTAGTTGTAAGCCATCATGGTTCCCGTCATGCTGAGAAGAGCGCTCTCCTGGCCTCAGCTCAGTGTAAGTGATAACAGCCAATGACGGTGCCAAGCATCCTCCGACAAGAAAGGCAGTGGCACGTGCCATCCTTGTCACTCTGCCTCTCTGCCTGCCAGGAAGTCCAAAATTTCCATTCGACGTTCCAGTCCTCCGCGATTGCGAGTCCCGTCACGGTCCCTCAGTTTCCAACTCCACGCATCAACCGATAGCCCGTTATCGCGACAACTCCCAGACACTCAATCACCATGCCTTCCGCCAGATACATCGAGCGCCCCGGTGGCAGCCGCAAGTCCAAGGGCTTCATTCTCTCCACTTACGATTCCCTCACCTCTGCCGAGAACGCTTCCGTCGTCCGCAGCATCGCCTTCTTCGGCGTGAGTGTCCTTCCCCAACTTCGGATCCAGCACCCCGGCTCCGCGATCCCGTTCGGTCCATAGCTAGATTTCCATAGTTCGATGATAATACTAACATATCCTCCCACCATAGGCTGCCGTCGCCTTCCTCTCCAGCTCTTGGGGCGAGATGCTCGTTGTGTTCGTATACCCCTACCTTCACAGTCCTGTTGGGCTCCCGTGTTTCCTAATCTAACGTCGACGACCATACAGGCAATAAATGCACACTCCATCGCCACTCCTCCATGCGATACCGACTTAGACTCCGACTCCGAGTTCGACCCGCTGTACTACTCTAATACCCACGAGCCCGAGTCCCCCAGATGGCGGAAGCGAATGCGGATTCATGGATCACAGTCCACACGACGACTCTTGTATGATATGGGATAGACGAACAAATGAACGGATGTGTTTGGTTGCGCCGACGAGCCAGTCATGAAACAGCGAACGATACCGGAGAATGTGATATTATGGACAAACAATGGCGTTGACGGACGACGGTTTCACCTCTTCAATCCCAATCCCACTTGCGATCATGCGATGCGATGCGACTGCCTTCTTTTTCTCAACTGTCGGTCGGTTGGTCGATCAATGTCTGTGAAAAAAAGGACATGGGTCAGCGGTTTAAATGAATCCTGTCTTCGATTCTTGTCATTGACTGGACCGGGTCGTTGGATGTTGGTCTCCGCGGATCACTGCCGTGTGGTCCAACGACAAACGGGTTTTATATTGCACAAACATCATGGTTACCAACATTACCAACGGTCAAGCCACGCCGTTTCATGGTGTTAGAGGTGTCTAACCGTGATGCATGCTGTTCCTTCCATTGTTTCATGTCTAATGTCTCGGGGGTACTACGTTCAGCTAAAAGACTTCTTCCTTCCTGCCGCCCTCGCTGATATCTACCTGTCTTAACCTCCAGTCGAGTTCACTTAACCCATCTCCCTCCTTTCTTCCCCCCTTGCAACGGAACGGCCTTCCAACTAAGACACTCACTCACATCCACACTGCTTACAGCCTCCCAATCCAACAATCCAAGATGATCCTCCTCACCAGCCTCGTCGTCTGGCTAACATGCCTCTTCACTGCTACACCCGCCCAGGGGCAACAGCCCACCAACTGTATCAAGCCCCAACCCACCTCCCAAGCCTTCTTCGTCATGGGCTGCGGCAAGCCCATCGCCGTCGACCGTCTCGACCCCATCGTCTCGCCCGGCCGCCCCTCTCAGCACTTACACACAGTAATGGGCGGCTCCGCCTTCGACTTTGACTTGGACTACAACAAAACCCAAACCTCCAACCGCACCACCTGCTCCGTGTCCAAGGACTTATCCAACTACTGGGTTCCCACCGTCTACTTCCGGCATAAGAATGGCTCTTTTGAAGCCGTCGAACAAGTAGGCGGCATCAACGTTTACTACCAAGAACGCATGGACTGGACCGATTACTGCGCCGGTCAAGAGTTGTTGGCTTTTCCCAAGGGGTTCAGGATGATAGCCGGCGATACTACCCGCCGCGAGTTCAATCAGAGTCGAGTGGAAGACCGAGCAGTCGAATTCATCTGCCTCCTAACAAACAACGAAACCGGCCTCCCCCCCTTCTCCGGCTTTCCCAACCGTACTTGTGACGGCGGCCTACAAATCCGAATCCGTTTCCCTTCGTGCTGGGATGGGGTCGGACTCGGCACCTTTTCCTCTCTCAACTCTTCCTCCCCTTATCAAAACTCAACAGCGAGCGCATCAGCATACAACAGCACCCACGTAACTTACCCATCCCGTCTCGACACCGGCCCTTGTCCGCCCACCCACCGGCACCGCATCCCTGCCCTCTTGTACGAAATGACGTGGAGAGTAGACGCCTTCAACCACCTCCGCACCCCCGGCGATCAACCCTTTGTCTTCTCCAACGGGGACAAGACGGGGTACGGATACCATGCGGATTTCTTCAACGGGTGGGATGTCGATCTCTTGCAGAAAGCGATTAGAGATCCGAGCTGTGGGAACGAGACGGGGGGACGGATCGAGAGGTGTGGTGCTTTCAAGGAGTTTTTGCAGAGTAATGAGGTGCAGAATCGGATTGAGGGATTGAGCCAGAAGGTGGAGGGGGAGTGGAGGGGGGTTTTGAAGGGGGGGGAGTTGCCGGGGGGTGTGAGGGTTGATGAGTGAGTGATGGGTGAGCGTGAGAGGGAGTTGGAGTTGGAGTTGAGGTGGATGAAGGACGGGAGGGGGCTTAGTGAGGAAGAGGTTGTGAGCTACCGTCTAGGTGGTGGTTTACTGTACCTTCTTTGTACGATGACATGAAGATAGATGCCCGCTTGCTTGCCCCGGAGAGTGTGACCGATCTAGAGCTCAAGGCTTTAGTCAACTCAGTTGTGTTTTTTTCACTCCTTCAGTTCTATTGTTGATCGCAAGTTGTAGGTAGATGCCACCGGCGTCTGGCTGTCTGGAGGTGCTGAGTCTCAAGGTTGACATTGTCCGGGTATCCTATTGCTACCTCTATAGAGTTTGCGTCATTGAAGTGATGAAAGAATTGCTATTGAGGGAAAGAGTGTTAGAGTCTTATTGGACTGATGAATACCTCTATATATCAGGCTTACAGAGATGGCATTTTCTTGGTGTTGCTTTTGTTGGTCGACCTGTCTACATGTAAAAGGCGGCAGGTAAAAAACATTGGGGATCGTGTTATGTCACTAACAGTTATGATTGACAATCTGCAGAGCTACAGATAGGGACCCAGCTTATCCAAGAGGGACCCGGTGCTTTGAACTTCGCTTTCAGCAACATCAGGATCAAGGCACCATCCAGATGTTCGCCGTCGTTGGGGAACCATACTGATTCTTTCCATTTTTAAAGAAGCCATTTTTGCCAATTCATTAACCAGCGTCTTAGAATTCAACTGCCCAAACTATCTAAGAGAAAGACCACCAAGGTCGATGAGTTCCTAAGGCCATGATGGTGCTAGATGGTGCCAGAGCTCATGTCATTGTCAGCAGAAACTTGAGGCAAAAGGTCATATTCTTCAAATGGATAGCTATTCAAAAAGGGCCATTAATGACAACAACGCGATGATCAACATTCATCGTGCTAGTGTATTTGACTTTTGCGTCGATTGTCTGTCCTTGTCTCTACAGATCAATGCCTCAAGTGCAATGGCCGTCATGCACCAAATTGTAGGACATCGACCAGATATAAGAACCAATCGTTCTGACTACGGGCAATTTCTGGATATCATCATCCCACTTTCACGGCAGCTCCGGTCCTAAACCATCGCTCAAAGTCCCGCGCCGGATAAACACAAGCCATGGGCCCCGAACGAACCGTAGCGCGCAAGAGGAAGGGAACCCCATCCTCAAAGCCAGAAAAGCCAGAAAAGCCAGAAAAGCCTGACAAGAGGTCTGAAAAGTCTCACATTACGCCTATCATTACAGCGTTACCCAAGGATGCCCCCAAAACAAACAAGTCAACCGCAGCCTCCGCCCCCAAACCAACAAGACTCCCCTCCCCTACCCCAGAGAATGAGCGATCAGGACCAAAACCCGCTTCCGCTCCTCTAAGAAATGTACAACTTTTCCCAGCTGCAAAATACCGAGGCTCAGCTTTGGCTTTGGCTTCCAGTTCCAGCAAGCCCAAGCTTTCCAAGTCAGGTGCAGATAACTCCGCAAGAAAGGATAAATCCGCAAGAAAGGCCAAGAAAGTGGCAACTAGATTAATTGCCGCTCATGCCGCAGAGAGATTCAACTCACCACTACTGAATACACCTCTGTCTACTGCCCAACAGCCTTCTCCCGAAAGCTCGAGAAAAGCAAGAAAGTCGCAGTCTCCAGGACCCAGGCCTAGGTTACTCGACCACGTGCCCGGTAGAAGTGGAATGGAAATAGTGCCGCAACCGCCCGGGTCCCCTAGATCAAAGTGGACAAGCTTGATCGGCAAAAAAAAGCTAAAAAAGATGATGGGTAACGCAGCAAAGACTAGACGGAGGAGCAACTCGGTGGATTCAGAGCGGGGGAAAGATGTGGAGATGGTTGATGAGGGTGATCAAGACGGTGAAGAGGAAGAGGAAGGGCAAAAGGAGGAGATGGGGAGTAAGATAAGGCAGCAAGAGGGGGGAAAGCCCGGACAGAAGCGGCAAAAGAGGGAGGAGAATGAAGAGGTGGAAGAGGGAGTGAAAGAGGAAGAAACAGGGGGAACGCGAAAGCGGCTAAAGAAGACGGAGGAGGCGGAGGTGGAGGAGGAGGAGGAGGCGGGACCGGAAGAAGCCACTGACGACGTTGATGATCTCGACATGGACGATGGGAGTGTCCAGGCTAATCGAGATGGAGACCTTTCGGTGGAGGATGAGGGTGACGCCGAGGATGGACAGGAGAAGATCGACGATGAGATGGATGATTTTGACATGGATGATGGGAGTGTCCAGACGGATCGAGAAGGAAATGTTACGATGCATGATGTGGACGATGAGTATCAAACATTTGATGGCTCACCTCAGGAGGATGTGGAGCTTGAAGAAAGTTGGGAGAGTGTGGAGGAGGAGGAGGATGGGGAAGATGCGGATATGATACCTGAAAGTGAGAGGGGAGAAGAAATCGGCGATGGTGGTCAGTTGGGTGTTGAGGAAGGGGGCGATGGGGAATGGGATGGATTCAAGTCGTTAGGGAGTGCAATTGATGATGATGAGGAGGAAGAGTATGAGCCAGAAGAGATTGAACGAGAATGGGCAGAGGGCGAGGCAGGAGGTGAAGAGGAAGGAGAGATTGAAGACGAGGGTGAAGGGATGGAGGATGAGGAAGGGACTACAGGAGATTCTGCGGATGCATATGCAGGTGCAGATGCACCTGCAGAAGACTACGCCGAGCAGGAAGTCACGTTAGTCGATGAGGAGAGAAACAACGACTCCACGACAGAAACCCTGCCATCGGCCGACGAAGAAGAGAACGCTGGGATCTACAACACAGTCAAGGAGTTGATTCAAAACATTCCATCAAAGCATTTCGTCTACTGCAGAACGCTCGACCAGCCGAACGACATACAACATGTGGCCTTTAAGGCTTACAATGTTGACGGGGAGGAGTATAAATTCGACACGCGGAACTTGCAGAAAGATCCAAAAGACCTCGATATGCTCCTCGATATAGCGGGGGGGATTTACAAGAAGCAATACGGTTGGGAGTATGCCAACCTCAAACGCGACTTTACCTTCTTTATGACTGCAAGGAGGGGAGAGAAGACGACCGAGGCAAAGCCCAAGACCAAAAGGAAAGCCACCAAAGGAAAGCCCAAGACACAAGGATCAAAAAAGGAACAAGCGCTAACATACAAAGGCCATATCACGGTTGCTGATGGTGGTGGTTTTGATGACGATGATTGTGATAATGGCGGTGATGAAGGCGGGCAATGGGACAAGTATATCCAGAGGCTGGTGGAAGAGGCCTTGGATGTTCTTGGGACGATACCCAAAGTCACGTTCAAACCAGAGCTGGAGTATATGTGGGTATGGGGGGAAAAGACTTTTTTCCCCAACTACGACTTGTAAGTTTCCCTTATCCGGCACATTCGCTTTATGGACACAACTAATCGGGTAAACCATCAACCAGCCCTAAGCCTGGGGAAGACAAGTATCTTGCTGGCAGACTGATGGTCATTCTAGCCGGTCTCGACTACGAAGGCGGCGAGTTTGCCTTCAGTTGCGAGAACAGGTGCCACTACTTTGATCCAAAGGCGGAGCCATGCCTAATTGCTACGTGAGTACCACACTACGATGTCCCGTTCCCCTTTCCACTCGCAACTGTAAAATAACCACCAAAGTACACATAGATTGAGCGACGGTACCGCCTACGTCGACGCCCACCCCCTGACTTCCGGCTACCGCCTCGGCCTGGTCTACCAACTACGTGTTCCCATACAAAAGATGGCAGAACAGAATACGGCCGTGAACGCAGTCAATATCCTCAACGATTACGAGAAGGAATTCCTCGCCGGACTCGCCACATGGCGCAACAGAGTCCGAAACGCCGACGACGACAAGCGGAATGGGATCCACCCGACGGTATATTACATCCTGAAGAAACAACTATCTGGCACGAAGGAGTTCGACCCATCCGGAGACCTGACTCCGGCGCAGAAGCTCCAGCTGGCCTGGCTTTACAAACTTTGTAGACAAATGCCTGGGAAGCGCATTGGAGATGAAGTTTATGAGTGGCTGCTACATGTTGATCTGGCGGTACTCTCTTGCAGAACTATGGTCAAGCGGATGAAGGATGGGGTGATGTCTCCGCGTCCGGGATTTGAAGTTGAGTGGACGGCAGATGCGGATATTGAAACAGATGATTGGAATCGCAACGAGAGCGAACAAGGAATGGAGGTGAAGGAAGAGGCAGTCATCAACTTCGGTGACCCCGGATTTGGGTCGAGTGGTTGTGATGAGTACCTGGTAAGGCTGTCCCCGGTGTATTTGAGGATGCCTTGCCATTTCTTTGCCCGAGTTACTAACCCGTACTATTCTCTTATCCGCAGTGCATCAGGCTTAACATCGCCTAGTGACGGCTGACCGAGTAAGTCAGTCCGTCAGTCAGTCCGTCAGAAAGGAGCAGTTTACTCCGAGAATGTCGTTGTGACGGAGTTTAGGTCTCACTGTCTTAAACTGAGACACATCTGCAGTCCAATGCCGTTCTCCATCTTCATATCCTCCCACCACACCCACTCCGCCGAGATCGTCATCCCACACCAAACGGTGCATTTCTCTCCGTGCGTGTGGCGCTTTTCCACACTACGACCCTACAATCTCCCCTGTTTCTCGCTAATCAACCAAATCCATGGTTTCCGGGTCGGAGATTCCTGGGGATGGTCATGCTTTTTGGTGTGGCATGGAATAATGGAAGGAAATGCCCAAGTCCAATGCCAGGGTCAGGCAAGGGGGAACCAGCGCGGATTGCGATGGTTCGCGTGGGCACGGTGCTTCGATGTGCGATGGAAGCCATGTGCTCGGATATTTCGGGGGAGGCGTCCAAGCACAAGCACGGTGGGCGTTGTTACACCACATGCTGCGGGCGGATAGAGGTTTGATAGGTAAGGTAGGAAAGTGGTGGGAGGGCACTGTTTGGTTAATGGTTGGAGCAGCCAAATTCAGGGTGCTGCCAGGGTGGTTTATTGCCTAAAATAATATGAGAAGTTCAAGACAATGAGTCAATGACGACGTCCAGTCAGGTTGTGTACTGTAGGAGATCTGATCACATCACAGTGTGCTAGTGGCTTTGGTTTGAAATGTGAGATCGGGGAGGTGGTACTTTCTCCGAGGGCGAGGATTCCCTTTGTTCAGTCCAACCGGTCAAGTGGATGAAGTATGGTAGGTTCGTGACAGGCTTTTTATCTTGTTTATCTTGATCAACAACAACCCGCTCCAATTACCGTGGTTACATGGGCTGTATCCCCCAGTGTCCCCTTTATCCATACCCTCGGGTGTGGTACCCATCAAGGTTGCAGCTCAATCCAATGCGATCCAATGTGATGGGTCGCACAGACTTTCGACTGACAAGGGTGAAAGACGGGCTTTGGCGTCGGGCCAACTGGGATGTTATTGCCTTGGTCCAACCACGTGGTGCATGTCGGTGGAACAGTACCTGTCTTCCATGTTCCCGGTCACCTTCTTTCGCAGACCGAGGGAATCACGGAATGGAACCCTTGTTCGTCCGTGGTTTTGGTTATGCCATTGGGAACCGAACGAACCGTGGGTTTGGTTTGGTTGGCGGTCAAAGAGCCGACGATGGTCGATGGATGGGGGATTGATATCTGAACACTAGCACTGTACGGTATAAATCCAACATGGATCAAGGTGCTTTGTTCCTCTTCATCCTTCTGTCCTGTTGGTGGCTGCTCCATAGGACAATGATACCGATGAAATTACACCTCCGACTAGCGTGATCACCATCTTTCAGTACTTGATATCCAACTTCCCGTGTTGAAAAACTTCGTGGCTTCTGGGCCTCATTGTTGTTCTCCAAGTTTTGCCTGTGAAAAAACTCGTCCTCTCTGTTGGTGGCTTATCTGATCCTGCCGCTTCCAAGTCTTTCATTGTTGACAGTTGGACCGAGTGAACAACCTGACGAACCTTTGATCCCCAACGTACCTTGACCTACGCCACTATTCACCCAACAGTCGTCGAGTTCACGATGGCGACCTTGGACGGTGAAGGGCTACATAAAGCCCAAGACATCATGATGTCTCCGTGGGCTTTTCAACGACACGACGAGCCCGGAGATCACAACCTGCCCACGACTTTCGACATCGACTATCAGAACTTGTCCCTATTACTCCAAGAAGCAGCCATATTATACCCACAGTGCGCAAAACCGAAGCTCTACCCTACTATTGTTCAGCCCTACATTCCAGTCACCGTTACCACCCCCGTGGTCCCGGTACGATCTGTGGCAGTGGTGACGAAGGACCCCTATTCGGAAGGAAACCGATCGGGCCCCACCCACACCACCGATTACCGAGAATACGACACATCGGCTGTACCCCTGAGGCAAATAAACAACATACTTCCGCTTTTGGACTGTTGTGGGACAATTAACATGGGTAACCGTCAGGAAAAAATTGCTGAGGGTCTGTGGACTGGTATCAACCCCGCTGTACTCCTCAAGCCCGAACCACGCCATATCAAGGATGGCTTTACCGTCAGGACTTTGGAGTTTGAAGTGCCATTAGACCATCATCATCACAGTACTTCTCAGAAAGATGCCTTGAAACTGCATGCAGAACTTGTAGACAGCCTTCCCGACGACCCCAAGCCCACCCCAGATGTTCTCAGTAGTCCTATATCACCCCAAAAGCGCTTCATCCTCTACCTCTGCGGCGGTCCTGGAGACGGAAATCCCTCCGACAAGGTCCCCGAACTGAACAAGTTCTGTATAAAAAGAGGCTACCAAGCCCTCTACGTCCATTACCGAGGAACCGGCCAGAGCCCCTTATTCTTCGACTCAACCGCCAAGGCCAAAGTGCTGAAGATGTCAGACCAGGACAAAGCCAACTACCTCGCCAAGTTCAGGCAAGACAACATCGTTCGCGATCTCGAGGCCATCCGATTGTGTCTCAACAAACACCTTTCTCTTACCAAAGAGAAAGAGATCAAGTGGACACTCATAGGCCAGTCCTTCGGCGGATGGGTCGCCACTACTTACCTCTCCTTTCTCCCTCAATCTCTAGAAGCAGTGTACATCAGTGCCGGGATGCCACCACTGGGAAAAACACCACGGGAGGTGTACGAGAAGACGTATGCCCACATCGTCAGACGGAATGAGGATTACTTCAACGAGTACTTCCCGGAAGATCAAGAGCACGTCAGGACCATCGTCGAGCACTTCCGGGATAAAGCACCGCTGCAGAAGGGGGTTGACGGACAGCCTGCGCCGTTTAGAGGGTACGAACTTTATGGAGAGAATGGAGAGAGGAAGGGGTGTTATCTGACTTACCAGACGTTTATGACGCTGGGGAGGACGTTTGGGTCTGCGCCTGTTGTTCGTAGGAACGAGGACGAGGATGAGGATGAAGAGGAACCGCCGCTATCGCTCGCCAGTTCCATCGGTGCTCTGACTATTAAACCCAGCAGGAGCTCTTTGGCTTCTAGCACCACCCATACCACAGGCACAGGCACAGAACTCAGCGCCTCGTACCAATCTTCCTCCACCAGCTTCACATCCATTTCCACTTCCGACCTTTCCTCTCTCGCAGAACCAACACTAGAAATCCCACGCGCCTACGAAGACCTGCACAACCTAATAACCCACTTCATCTCGGACCTCAGCTCCCCCGCGGCATCCAGCACCAACACCCCACGCATCTCCCCCGCAACCCTCTCCCTCTACACCGACCTCGAATCCTTCGCACTCTACCGCCGCCCTCTCTACGCCATCCTCCACGAAGCCATCTACTGCTCCTCCACTTGTCCTCTTACCCGCCAACCATCGAACTGGGCCGCTACAGACGTCGCCCTATCTCACCCCTCGGGTGGCTTTTCCTGGCTCTCAGATCCTCTCCCATTACATAAACAGGCAGACAAGGGGAAGGGAAAGTATTATTTCACAGGCGAAACCCTCCACCACCCCACCCTTTCCTCCCTCGGCGGTCCAGCACTTACCCCCTTTCTGGGCGCCTCCAATATTTTGGCGCAAAAGGGTGATTGGCCAGCTTTATACTCCCTCCCTTCCTTATACCAGAACAGGGAGAAGGTGAGAGTACGAGCGGTGGCTTACCAAGAAGATATGTATGTCGATTTGGAACTCTCAAAACAAGCGGCGGACATGATTGGCGGGTGTGAGTTGGTTGTTTGTCCGTATAGGAGTTGGGGACATGGGAGTATTAAGGAGGCTAAGAAGACGGAGGTGGTGCTGGGGTGGTTGTTTGATGGTTTTGGGAGGGTTTGACGGGGGTTGAGGAGGGCTGGGGAAGGAGGGGAGGAGACTGCGTTCGTTGCCTGAGAAAAAGAGGCCAGGTACTTCAACTTAGAGGTAGCATGAGGATGTGGTTGTTGAGTGTAGTGTGGGAGAGATTAGAGGCGGACGGTGGTCGGTGGGGTAGCGGGTTCATGTTGTGAAGGCAATGACGGGAAGGGGAACGGAGGATTTGTGTTTTCTTTTCTTTCTCCTTTTGTTTTTCCTTTCTTTTTTCCTTTTTGGGAAGCGACAACGGCGTTTCTTCTTGTTTTGGGGGGCTTATCGGCTGAGATTGGAGTTCCAGAGGTCTTTCTCCTTGTCGTTACTAAGGTAGGTATCGTCTGGTGTAATAGGGTGGATTCATTGGGCATCTTTCTTGCCTCTTAGACTCTCATGGCGCCGTTCGGAATTTCTTCACGAGGTAGATCATAAATGGAAGGCGAATGAGATGCATCACTATCATTGGCGCAGCTCGTATAGTGGAATTTCAGTTAGTGAAGTAACAGGCCCTTTTAGCACCTAGGTAAGGTAGGCACCCATTGGTGTGCAGTCACTCACTTCCAAATGCTTGCACACGATTGCATTGGTTTCGGGGACAGGTAGACACGGAACTTTGGACTATTATCATATGGGAGATAAACTTGGTTATCAAACTGCACAATGTTAACAATCCATCAATATTATGTGTATTCGTCGTCGTTTATCGGGATTTTGGTACCCCATCGCCATCATTTCGCTCTACCCTTGTTGGCAGGCTTCCCCTTTCCTTCTCTTCCTGTAGGCTTGCCTTTTCCTCCAGCCTTCTTATTTCCTTCGCCTTTTCCCTTTCCTTTGGTGGCCGGCGTTGTCTGCTTGTTCTGTGTCTTCTGACGACCGCGACCGGACTCTTCAGGGTTCTGATCGGAGCCCTTGGCTTGTCCGATCCTTGACAGTTGCATCATGAGACACTACCACGGGGAAAAGAAACGTCTGTTAGAACACTCTCCCCATTCACACGCTATCCAGAAGCACTTACTATCCTTTTCTCTCTTATACACCATAGATTACTGAAATGTCCCAAATTCATGATCCCGGCTGAATCGATATTGATGTTGGCCAGATCCTGCCCCTCTATTCTCGATTCCCGCATCTCACCCTGCGTCCACCTGACCGCAAACCTCTGCGGAATTTGGCCCTCCTCAGACAGACGTTCAACACAAGCAAACTTGACAGTCAGGGTAAACGTTTTCCTCAATGCCGGCCCAACCGCAGCCTTCCACCTGCCAGCCCCAGGTAGTTTAGAGAGAAAATCCCACACCCGTTTATTGCGAGGTCTCAACGTCTCCATCAGGTCTTCCTCGCCGCGGATGACACCGCCGTAGGCAACAGTGTCGAAGACGTAAAGGAGGGGGTGTGTGAGTTCTTCCTTTTGGAAGAACTCGACCCAGCACTTGAACTGTTGCTCGAGCAGCTTTTCGACTTCTTTGCGGCTGTTGAGCATGCAATCGGCGTACATGGGGTCACTTTTGAACTTGACGTGGTTTATGAACTCACGCAACTGGCCCATGTAGGGTACTGGTACGTCTTTGCCCTCCTCGCTGTTGCCCTCCTCGTTGTTGCCTTCCTCGTCGTTGTCTTCCTTGTCGTTGTCTTCCTCATTGTTGTCCTTCTCGGCTTTGCGCGTTGTCTGGAAATGGAGGTGGTATATCAGGCCGAGTCGAGGTCCGCCGGCGACGAGATTGGTGACGTCCCATGAGGTGCCGCCTCTGAGGCTGTAATGGAGTTAGGTACGTGGACTGAAAAGCATGACTTGAGGAAGAGAAGAAATCTTACGCAGCAATCCAGTATGGTTTGGCGTCCACAGGGCCCTGTCTCGGAACTCCCAGACTTCCCAAAGTTGGGCTTTCAGGGTGGAAGAAACACCGACTGCCACAGTGGATGGAGACGCCCCCGCCATCGTGTTGTCCGTCTAGGACCAACATGATCGTGCCAACTTGGATCTGTGTATTCGCATCCCTGCTAGGTATCAGAAATATTTATGCATGAAGCTGGAGGATATACCAAAAGCCTACCTATCCGGCTGTGACCATATGCAACCCTTCTCCCAAAGCATTATGTACTTGAGAGGAGATAGCATGAACTCGAACGGGCCCATTCCTATCTCCTCAAAAGCTCTGTAAGCCAACTGTTCTGCGTATTCTCTCCACGGGTCTGGGTTCCGAAGCGACACTTCCGGCGGGAAGATAATCCAAGCAGGTTGTGGTCGTCCCGGCTCGAAGTAATCATCCCCATAGTACCGCTTGTAGATGCCCTTCGCGGCGACTCTGAAACTACGCAGTTCCCCTTCGTCTTTCCAAAAGCCAGATGGGAGGTAGCGAGGTCCGGGTATACCATCATTGAGAATGTGTTCTACCTCAATCCGTGAGTCCCCGGGCAGATTCTCGCATTCTCCACCGCAGGCAAATAGCTCGGGCGGAAGATACTCCAGCATCGTGAACATGTTCCTTATTAGTGCTTCTGGGGTTTGCCTCTGGAGATTCGGTATTAAGGGAAACGCATTGGTTTTCGCTTTGGGGGGTTCCGGTTCGGGCGAGCTAGAGCTCCGTTGAGCGGAGGGTTGGGACCTGCTGGCAACTCGTGACGATCTTCTGCTGGGAGAAGCCATGATGAGGGAGTTAGCATGCCTGTGTGCATTAACTCGATGCCGTCGAAGCGTTCCCGTCCCAATGAAAGTATCTGGCGCCTCGTTTTTATACCTGGTAAATATGGCCATGGTTACGGCCTAGCCGGTGCCAGTGGTCCATCCATCTCGAAAGGACTCAGGGGAAATGGCCCGCAGGATCTGGAATAAACACAGCATTCAGAAGTATGGTCGGTCACGACTGCCCACACGGCCTCAGAGGCGGCCATTCAAAAGAAGACGCCTTTGCTGTGTGGTTGTTATTTTGGAAGACAAGGCGGACGAGAAAGAGGAAATCGTTTGATGTTCTCTAGGAGACCATGTTCGCTGGCTTCGTGGCGTACAAGCGGCATTGTCGTGAGCTTCATGTTGGGAGGAACGATTGGCGACATTGTTGGTGGAGTGGGATGTTTGGTGTGGGAAGAGGATGGGACATGGCGAATGCAAATGGCGGAAGTATGAAGGAAGTAGGTTGGTCAAGCAAAGGCCGTGGTCATTCTCAACTTTGCCTAACAATTCTTGTTGTGATGGACCTTCACTCAAAGTACTTTCATACACCAAGCGCATGCGGAAAGATACTTCTGGTAGAGTGCCTGCGCCTGTACATTGTTGGTTGCTGTTATCCACTGGAATTCACTGGACGAAACCGGGATCAGTGACCTAAGCCGCCAACAACCGGCCGTGCTCAGGGGTCAAAGTGACAATCCTCATGGTCCGGACCATGAATCGACGAGGCCGTGCTTGTCTTGATAAATCAGATCGAGATCTTTCTGTTGGATTTATTTCATTTAAAAGAGGATGCTTCCTCCGACAGGCTGAAATTTGGATGCAAAGGGACACCTTCTGAAAAGTAAATAAAGAACATCTTTATGCAAACGCTCAATGACATCATCCCGCCATTACATAACCGTACATTACCCCACGATCGACTGATCCCCGCGTCCCGTCTTTGGTTGGATCACATCAGATTTCTTTTCTGGGGAACACAAGCTTTTTCAACCTTTCACGACTCTTTCCCACCATCCATTCCACCATCTTTCTGTCTCGGTGGTAGTATCCAGTGATTGACCTGCGGACAGGTCTTGTCTCAACCCATCAGCAACCTTATCTTTATCAGAGGCATCCGAACACACTCAATCACAATGTCAGACCAATCCGTCAGGTCTGTCAACTCGTTGAACACCTCCCAAGAACGCCGCGAAGCAGAGGCACAGGTTGTCGCCGAACATCTGCCCGCTGGTTATACGGCCGCATTCGATGCCGGACACAACAGCATAACCCCCCAACATGGCTCCGAAGCGACTACACAGACACAGACCAAGACGGTCTCAGCCGGCAGCGGCGAGGGGTCCTCCTCTACACGGACTCGCTCGACAACACCAACACCAAACGGAGAGGGTACCGCCGCATCTTCCCTAAAACTTCAAGGAGGAGACATCCACCGCGATCTCTTCAAGATCGACGCCTCAGCCAAACTAAAACAGGTCCACCGACGAGCCAACACCTTCCACACGCCGCGACAGTTCCAAGACCCCGACGTCCCCATGACCGTATCCGACCAGCTAGCCCCCGGCGGCTCCCGACGCGCCTTCTTACACCAAAAACATGGAGGCAACGACTTCCTAGCCTCCCGAATGCCCATCACCCGCAACTTCGTCGAGTTCCTCGACCTCTACGGCAGCTTCGCCGGCGAAGACCTCGCCGACTCGGACGAAGAAGCCATCGAATCCGAAGCAGAAGAAGAGGCCCGCATAGGTGAAACCACCGCCCTCCTCGGCCGCCACCGGCGCCCTTCCACTCGTAGTATTCGAGTCCCCAAACCCCGCCCCCACACGGCCGGCACCACCAAGACCTTCTTCACGCTGATCAAAGCCTTCGTCGGCACCGGCATCATGTTTCTCCCCAAAGCCTTTGCCCACGGCGGCCTTTTGTTCTCCTCTCTCGCCATGGTTTTCGTCTCGGCGGTAACCATGATCGCCTTCCACTTGTTGCTGCAATGCACACACCACCACGGCGGCGGTTACGGCGAGATCGGCGCTGCCATAGCAGGCGAACGCATGCGTACCTTAATCCTAGCCTCCATCACCGTTTCGCAACTCGGCTTCGTCTGCGCGGGCATCGTTTTCGTAGCTGAAAACCTGACTTCCTTCCTCAACGCCGTCACGCCCGGCTCCCAAGCGCCACTGTCTTCGGTAGCACTAATCGCCATCCAAGTAGCCCTACTCGTCCCCCTCGCATGGATCCGCAACATATCCAAGCTTGGCCCGGCCGCTCTGCTCGCAGACGCGTGCATCGTCATCGGCGTGAGCTACATCTACCAATTCGACTTCCGCTCTCTAGCAGCGAACGGGATCCACAAGAGCGTAGTCCTCTTCAACCCCGAGCGGTACACTTTGATGATCGGCTCCGCGATCTTCACCTTTGAAGGCATCGGCTTAATCCTGCCGATCCAGAGCTCCATGGCGCAGCCCCAGCGGTTTGAGTGGTTGCTGGCTGTGGTGATGGTGATTATCACTGTGGTTTTTACCTCTGTCGGCGCCCTTTCCTATGCTACATTTGGGACGGATACGCAAATAGAGATTATCAATAACTTCCCGCAGGACAGCAAGTTGGTTAATGTGGTGCAATTCCTCTACTCGGTCGCTGTGCTGGTGGGTACGCCTGTGCAGCTGTTCCCGGCGCTGAGGATCATCGAGGGCAAGGTCATTGGGCATCATAGGTCGGGGAAGAGGAGTTTGAAGACCAAGTGGATCAAGAATATGTTCCGGCTGGGACTGCTGGTCCTTTGTGGAGTGGTGGCGGTGTTGGGGACGGGCAATCTGGATAAGTTTGTTGCGTTGATCGGGAGCACGGCGTGCGTGCCGCTGGTATATGTGTATCCGGCGTATCTGCATTATAAGGGCGTGGCGACCGGGAGGTGGGCCAAGGTGGGGGATGTGGTCATGATGGTTTTGGGAATTGTCTGTATGGTTTATACGACGGCGGTGACGGTTTATTATAGTTTTATGTGAGGGGGTGGTGTTGGGGTTCTGACTTGGCTTACATGGAGTTGGTGGGTGGGAGTTATGGACTGGTTTTGGAGTTCGGGAGGAAGAGGAAAACATGGGGGAATTTGATCTTTGACTTTGTGGCGGTCCATTTGGTGAGCATACCTAGGGCTCATATTTGTCATGCTGGTTAAAAGCGAAAGAGAAATAAAGCACTGATGTTTCTTTGAGAAAGCAATTGTAGCACGATATTTGCCGTTTATTGTTTATTCTTCAGAAGATTGAGACGGAAATAAACTACCTGAAGAGCGCCTTCAATCTCTCCCCCCCCGCGTACCGATCCACGACTCCGGCCCAGGTCTGGATTACCACACAACAGTGAAAACATCGGGTCAGAGACCATCGAGGTGCCTCTACTGTTCACGATGGCTCATCTTCCGAGTCATGACAATCCATATCAACGGCGATTTGCGGCTCCCTCTCGAGCAAGTTCGTCCACATTCCCAAACGTCGGTACCGGTACTGTGACCCATGCTGCCCATCCCTCGAATCCTCACTATAATCGCGAAGATATTTGCGTGTAAACCACACTACCGTCGACTTCATCCCCCTCAAAGGTTCCCAAGGCGCCCTAGCCTCGATCGCATTGTCCCAAGACCGGCGTCCTTGATGGTAGACATACCCAATCACGTCCACCACCTCACGGCATTTGTCTTCTTCTAGGCCAAGGTATTCACCCCCTCGAGCAGACCGCATCAGATCTTCCAAGGCGGTGCGCAATTGTTTTGCAGCCACTTCTACGAGACCATGAATACCGTTAAACTTGGCGAAAACCCAGATCTGAGCATGCTGTCGATACACAGATGCAGGACATGGGGTCTCCACGAAGGGGCTGCTCTCGTAGATCCAGTAGGCGTGTGGGTCTTTGCTCATGGCTTCGCTGTACTCTCGGTGTTTGTGCAGGATATTTTCCTGGTCTGAAAAAAAACCCATCGGGATTTCGTATCCACCTGTGTAGGCGTATTGTACGAACATGTTGAAAATGTCTTCGTCGGTGTGGATGCTCCAGTTGATCGGATCAGCGTTCACATCTCCACCAGGGCCGACATTTTCGAGTGAACAAAGTATGAAATGGAGGGGCTCGGATAGGCTGGCGACTAGAGGCTTGCTGAGATAGTATTCCTTTTTCGATGGGCCGATGAGGAATTTGGCGAGGTCAGGAGAGCATACGCTTAAGATGGGAAGGATGTTTGTTGTCAACGCACGCTATGGAACAACTTTCATGCAAACAAACAATTGGGGGAAAGTTTGGACTTACAGCTGGATATCACTAGCAGACAACCCGCGAATTCCATTATTGACTGGGCACTTTGAAAGGCGCGGAAGACCCTCTATCATGTCGTCGGATTCCATGCTGTCGGACTCCATGCTGGCGGGCTCCATGTTGCCAATCGGGACTCGGTAAGGTAGGGGCGAAGCTGAAATGAAAAGACAAAATGATCTATAATCGAGTTCGAACCGTTCAACTTGGATACGGTAGAGCAAAGCGACGCTGATCGGACCGGTGATATGGAGAGATCCGGATGAAGAAATATTTGCTTTGACTGACTGCCCTCTGGCGAGTTGGTTAGGAAAGAGAAGAATGCCTTGCTAGGAAGTCATCCGGCGTTTGAATACTCTGTGATAAGAGAGTTGGGCGGGCCACAGTTTCCCAGTGTCACATGTGTCTCGGGATGGGCTTTCCATATGTACCTCCGGACTTCGAAGGCTTGTCTTGAAACGAGGAAGGAAGGACCCAAGATTGGACACACTCATGATAAATATGGGTCTGGGCAGTGGAAGGTACGGTCTCGAGATTGGCAGTTGGCAGTTGGCACGCCGTATCCCACCCTGTCTGCCAACCTACCTCTAATTCCCGGCTTGTTCTTCCATTGGAACTGAAAAAAGCGAAGTTGAAATCACCTACCCTATGATGCACTGATGGGTATTAAACACTCGGCTGCCGCGCTCCTACCTACCAGCTATATGGCACCGCCACCAGTACCAAGGGAATAGTCCGGCACCTACCGGCAAGCGTGCACTGCCGTCTCCCGTAGACCTAGTAGCCCAGGCCCTTGACCTCCCTTCTACTTGCCCCTGGGTCTTATAAGCTCCCAGTTCAGACCTTCAAACAACTCCCCAGTAGCAGACGTGGTAGGCGCGTGGAGCCAGAAAATCGTGGGTTTTCGTAGGCGGCAGCTTGAGTGGACGGGTTCGACCCTGCTCATGGGCCGCTGAGCGGTTTTTTTTTTTTTTTTTTTTTTTTTTTTTTTTTTTTTTTTTTTTTTTTTTTTTTTTTTTTTTTTTTTTTTTGTCTGTTCCTTCCCAAGTTCCCTCCATTTCACCTTCACCTCTTACCTCTTCCTCCACCCTGTTCCTGCCCCTGAGCCTGGCTCCTTATTAACCTCTACTTCATGGACTGGTCTCATCCTCATTCTTTTCCACATCCCCTCCTTGGAAGCATCGCTCTTGACAGTTCCGTACTGAACAATCTTCCCGTCCTCCTTTGCCCTGATCTCTCTGACACTTTTCTCGGCTTCCTCCCCTTCGACGGTTGTGATGGTTGTTTGATGGGAAACGTCAGCTGTAAATAGGTAAAATAGGTGATTCCGACAGGCGTTATTTACTCTGATTTGGACGTCGACAGACGGTAATATGGTCGAAAAAGATTGTTGTCGGCTTCGTCCTCGTTCATGTCACCTGAGCTCCGGAATTGGGATCCGGAATGATGTGTGTCCTGGTGAGATACTTCTGCATCTGCGTTACAAGTTATTTGGCGGTAAGTGTGTTAGTGCAATATCAGCCTGTCATCAAGCGCGGGCCACTTCAAGGAACGATGTGAACAACGGAAGACGACTGATACATATCTATCTCCGCACGCATTAGCTCCGCTGTCATTATGTTAGTGCACTATTAACACTACCTTGGCACGAGTTACCATTTGTACATACCCGATACTTTCGAGATAACCTTCGGACACTCCGGAATTACTGCGCAACTACAAACGGATGACTCCTCGTCTAATTAATAGGGATTGCGAAATCGGTTTCGATTGATGACAAAACGAGTGTTACATCTGTTTGCAATGGTGTTATTGTTAAATCCAGGGTTGAAAGTGTCGGGTCCGGCAAAGATCACTTAGATATCACATCACGACACACGACAAATCCAGCCCAGAACTAGTTTCAACCATATACTCATTCACATTGCCATTTCTAAATTAGGTAATCTACTTTTCCAACTATACCTCGCTCTTCTCCCATTTCTACCTCTACCACCCTCTCTAGAACACCAAGAATATCCAATGTTTTCCAAACCAGCCTTGCCTCACCAATGCTACTCCCCTCCCCCCATCGCATGCCTCATCACTCACCACTCTACCCTCATGCACCATAAAAATACTCTCATCATAAGTATACCTATCCCAATCATTAACATTACCATCTCCCTTTTCATATCCAAAAGTCGTATCCTATCTAAACATGACATGAAACAAACCCAAATCCGCTCCGTTCTTTTTTCTTTCACCCTAGTTGATAGGGGAACGGCAGCTTTTCCACCTGACCACCTCAATCCTTCTTCCCCAAGGATCCCTCTACCGGCACCGGCTTCTTAACATCGCCAGGAACGGGAGCAGTAGTCACGGGCGCGACATCCTCGCCGATCTGCTCCGTAGGCGGGCCGGCATAGTTCTTGTGGCCCCAGGTGATGTACCACGCCAGAGAAATGGAGGTGAAGCCGACGAAGACGACGGGGGCGTAGTTGACGGTGCCGGCGGTGACGGGCAGGTAGGCGGGCATGCAGAAGAGGGGGACCGCGAAGAAGGACCAGGCTGTTTTCAGGGGAGTTAGTTATCGCCCAGAAGAACAAAAGGGTCGGAAAGAAGCACGTACCCAAAGCAACAATATTGCAAAACCACCCCAACTTGCCCAACGGGAACTTGGCGCCCACGACATGCTTCCGCTTCTCAATCATCGACACGGCAATCGGCACCGCGTACGAAATCGTCAGGCAAATGACACCAACACCACTAAAGGCGTTAAAAGCCGCCGACGAACCAAAGTAAATGACACCCAGCAAGATCTGGATAACCATGGACAACATCATCGCGTTGAGCGGCAAGTCCAGACCGGTGTGCACCTTCTTCCACCACTTGGCTCCAGGAATGGCACCGTCGCGAGCGAACGCCCAGGTGCAGCGGGAGGCGGCGGTGGTGCAGGCGGTGCCGCAGAGGATACCGAGGACCATCAGGGGAATAAGCAAGCAGATGGCTCCGACGGAGGAGCCCACAGCCGACTTGAGGATGGTGGGGACGGGCTGGCCAGACGGTAAGGCGACCAGCATGGCGATATCGGGCAGGACGAACATGAGTGGGATCATGAAGACCAGGCCGCCGATGGCGTTGATGACGATGGTGATGACCATGGCCTTGGGAACCTGGGTGGCCGGGCGCTGGACTTCCTCGCACATGGAGATGATCATGCCCGTCGACGAGGTGGCGTAGCCGGCGTGCAGGAGACCGACGCAGAAGGCCCAGCCCTTGGGCCAGCCTGACGTGGGCTCGAAGTGGCCGAAGGCGTAGGCGCCGGAGCGGCGGCCTTCCTTGGCTACGACCAGGATGGTGACGAGGATGCAGATGAGGCCGACGAAGGTCCAGACGATGGCGAAGGTCTAGGAGTGAGGTTAGATACTGGAGTACTGATTTTATGCGAAGGACGGCAAAAACTTACATCCAAAAGAGGCAGGATCTTGTTGCCCAGTGCCGAGATGGCGTTACACAGCAAGGTGATAGCCAAGAACACCAAGAAGATCTGGTACGTCTCGGCCTGCCAGATATCGCTGCCGTCCTCTTTTCGGAAGACATTGACACAAGCGACGAAAAACAGAGCAGTACCAAAGTTAACAGCCAAGGTAATCGTGATGTTGCCGACGACATAAGCCCATCCGCAGATGTAGGCCGACACTCTCCGGAACTTGGCGGGCGCAATCATGAAAGTCTGGTAGTAGACACCGCCAGCCGTAGGATAAACCGAGGTGATTTCGCCGAGAGAAGCCGCAACGCAGAGGATAATCGAAGAAATAATGACCCAGCCCCAGATGACAACGACGGGACCGCCGTTCTGCAGCGGGTAGTACAGGGTGGTGGCCAGACCGTAGGGAATCGAGGCGAGGACGAAGGACATGAAGGCGACGTGCCACGTCGAGCGGGTGCGCGTCAGTTCGGCCTTGTAGCCGAGRGCGTTGAGGAGGTCATCGCCGTCACTGGCCGAGGCCRYYTCACCACCRAGSTCGTGGCTGCGCGGACGAAGAATGTCGGGCGGCCCGGCGGCATAGCTGCCGCTCGCCTTGGCCGTTGTACTCATGGCGCAGACGGGAGCTGCAACGGCGGGACGGGACTGAATGTGATGCTTCCTGCGACGTCAATGATGGTGTTCCTCTAGGCGCGGCCTCTGTGTTCCGTGCGTTCGGTGGCCGGTTGCGGGTCGCAGGTCGCACTGAGTCGGACACTGGATTCCCGTCAAACCGGATGCAGAAAGGACGGTGATGGATGACAGGTTGTCGTCGTCGTCGTCGATTGGCAGTGCGACTTGTCACCGTTAATATCTCCCAGAGAGGCGGATGAGAGTGCCAATGGGTGGTCGTCGTAAAAGTCGGATGATATATCAGAATTGAGACGGGATGACATGAGGTTCGGACTTCAGATGATGGGCGTCCTAAACATTTATTTGTCCGTGCTATCGGGTGCGGCATGGTGCAGAATGATGCAGCTTGCAAGGCCTGAAGCGGCCCTCGCGAGTGCCCTGCAGCAACCCCTGTTTACTTCCACTTCCCTCTTTCTGTAGTGTGCGTCGTGGCATCCAATGGAATCTTTGGACCCCAATCTTTTTGCAATCTGTGGGGTTATCTTTCGTTTCTCACCCCATCACATCCGTCCCTTGTCCATTCTTTCCCCCACGGCCTTTTCTGTTTCTTAACCCTTTTGGTGCAATTATCCCACTCCCCACGAGGTTGCTGTGGAGTGTCGCCTGCAGTTGACCCCTGCGAGCTCAGACGCTTTTGTTTTGTAAACTTTTGCCATGATACGCTTTGCCCCCCATACGTCAGTCGTATAACACAAGCTAGAGGGAAGCTGCAAGTCGATGGCAATGGCAATGGCAGTGAGTTGATAAACTCCATCTCCTCTCGGCAAGACGAGTAACCATTCCCATGTTGATATCTAAAAGTCTTCAACAACCGATTATCACTCTGATTCCTGCCCATGTCCCCCGGTGCCCCGGTGGGCTGATACCATCACCGCGTTCCACAACATTTCCAGCATCGCTAGCATCGGTGCATTGCTAGCACCGGCTCACGCATGTGATGCTATTCCGCAAGGGGCTTAATAAGATAACACGCAGTGCTGATTTGCCAAGAACGACTCGACTCGCTCGACTCGAACTTGACGGAGCACCAGAGGGACCAAACCTCGTGCTGGCCGCTACTTCTGGTAATTCGTGCGCTCATCGCGAGTTTCCGATCCTTTCTCTTTGATTTTCTTTCCATTTTTCTGCGGACCGCTGTTGGGACTTTTGGGAACGTCCACTTGGGACAACTGCAATAACGGCTTTTCACTTTTACCTGTACGGCGGATCGGTCGGTCGGTTGTCCGTTCCTGGTTCCCCGGACCGGACCCCCATAGGTAGTACAGTAGCGCTTTCGTTGTTCTTGTGTGACTTCGAACTTGTCTTGATTTGGATTTTTGTCTCGGCCGAGAAGGGGGGTCGTTATCCAGGTCCAAAAAACTGGCCTAATCGGGAATTTCTCTAGTCGTTTATCGTTTTTTGACATGTCTCTCCAGCCTTTTCGCTCTGCAACCCAGAATGCAGCAATTCACCCAAAAGGGGGCTTTTGGGCCAGCTGAGTTGCGAAAACGAATATTCGGCATTGCATGAGCGTGTCAATGATTTTTTTTTCTAATGGTTTCTTTGATAAAAAGTGCGAAAACTTGGATCATTGTCATAAATGGAGATGTTGGAGGTACTTCGGACAGGATTATGCTGCGAGGTGACATTCCCGATTAGGCCAGTTTTTTGGACCTGGATACCGCTCCCCGCCGAGAAGCCCTTTTCTGGTGTTGTAGTCTTGCAGAGTTTTCCTTCCATTCTGTGTCACATTCTTCTAGGATTCGTTATCTGGGCACGTGTTAGGCAACCAACGGCCAACAAAGACATCATGCTTTTTTTTGTGGTTTGTTTTGTTCCAGATGGGCCGCTGGGCTCTGGTCTCGTTGTACGCAGGCGACAATAAGCGCTGCAACCGTTGCCGGTGGTGAATTTAGAGCTCTTGAAAGAGTCCATCCACGGAAGTCAAAAAGACAGAATAGAGAGAATTGTCTAGAATCTCACCTGTCTTCCAAAACCTACACCCATGAAATATCGAGAACCCAAAAGAACCCTCGCCGACCCCAAATTCTTCGAAACACCAGGGGTCCTTGCCAATTTGGCTTTCTCCATCTCTCTCTGCTTGCGAATCTACTGACTTGAGTCCAGTTTTCCACCAAAGTCCAAAACCAAAAGAGTCTAATTTGCCCACAATCTCGGGGTCACGGAGAAATGGACAAGCCCACATCGTGCCCACTTAGGGAGTTGGGCCTCCACCTTTCCTAGCCTTCCCCGACTTTTCTGTCCACTTTTTATGGAACTTTGCGGAAGTTTGTGGGGCTTCCACCCACAAACCGCGACCAAACAAGCGAGCGAGAAGCTTTTCTTGCTCGGGGATAATCCTCGTCCTGGGTGATGGGGAAGCCTGGCACTAGTTATCAATGTCAGGAACAAAAACCACACCATGACGAATCTGAGTATGAGAGTTCTTTGACATGTGATAGTCGTTGAGAAAAACTAAAAAGTGAAAGGTGTTGCCTGGAGAGGAAGCTCAACAAAGTTGGTGCCCGTTGAGGATTGGGGCTGTGTTTTTATCTTGTTTATAGGGTGTTCTTGTATCCTATTGCCCGGTTCACCGGATGTGAAATCCAGAGATAACCGAAGGCCATGTTCGTTTGTGTCTGCGGTGGTTCGTAACGATGCTTTTGTTCTAGGACGGCGTCAAGGAGCAGACTAGTCGGTGCTCGCTGAACAGAATTGTTTCACGAGACGAGTGGAGACGACCATGTGGTCGTGCGGTGGGACTACTGACTGAGCTTGTGGGTTCGGTATCGGGGTGTTTAATCAACGCCATACATTGACGTTGTCCTCGACTACCATGCTTTTTTTCAACGAAACGAATGACTTTGGTTGTGACCGCGTAGGATGATGATTGAGACAAAGACGAGAGGTTGGCCGGGAAGACATTGCTTGACGGATTTGTGTCCCGCAAGGCGGCGGATAGGTACCTATTTCGACCTTCTGTGGGTTAAGAAAGAACAAGGAAGTTGGAGAAAGGTTGAAGAACGAAAACTGACGATGGAAGTGACAGGAGCCTGGAGGTAAATGAACGGGAGGTCTCGAAGCACGTGCGATATGCTTGACGCGTGCTTCGGTCCTTCCCGTTCCCGTCCCGTCCCTCCATCGATCCGAACCTGTGCATCGATACGTCCATGCGGGGAGCATTGAACCCTTTAACAAAAAAAAAAAAAAAAAAAAGAAAAGAGCTCTGTGAGTGGACAGAGAGGAGAAAAAGACCCGAGAGGATCTGTAGAACGTCGTCTTGATGCTGCACGAGTGCCGGCATCTTGGTCATCACCAATCCCGTTTAGGCAACTGCCCTACAGCACTCGCATCGTAGCCATCCGTCCACCCGACATCACTCGCCTTGGCTGTTTATATGTACCCAGGGGTGGCACCCGAAGAATAAGGCGTGCTACCTTACGCAGGGTGGTAGGCCAAGGGTAGATATCATATGCGTTGAATTCGTATCTTCGTTAATGTAAGCATGTACACATCTCCTTATTCCCGCTCAACTCCGATACCACTTGGACCAACTCCTCGCCCGTCCCGCTGCTGAGTAACTTGATGTAAATCCTGCTATGGTTTACACCCGCTTGAAGAAGTAGACATAGGCAGTCTTCTTCATCTCCTCGACATCCACCACCTTGACCACCTTCTCATCGTTGAAAAGGACCCAGGAGGTCTCGTCCTCGCTGAGCTTCTTGCGGATGAAGGCAACATAATGTCTAGTTGTCTTAGTTAGCATGTGATTAAGTAACTGAATCTGTTGAAGGAAACTTACCCAGCGTGAATACTCGTTCCCTTGTGGCACACAATCGACTGCAACTGGAACTTGGCCGGCAACTCACTGCTGCCCGCTTCCTTCTTCGGTCCGTCATTGGCAGCCGGTGCCTCCTCCTCAACCGCATCCGCACCATCATCATCAGGATGGCTGAACAGCCACTCGATGGCTCTTTCCACATCACCACCCGTCTCCTTCAGTGCCTTTACAGCCCTCGGTCCAGACAATCCCATCGACTCAAGCATGGCCAACTTCTCCGGGTCAGCCGCGCCAGCACCTCCTGAAGCCGCACCACCACTGCTGTCACTAAGGTCCAAAGGCACATCAATATCGGGGTCGTCCATGTGACCAAAGAGCCACTCCATGGCTGCGTTGGCATCAGAGTTGCCCGTGGCGTGCAGCGCCTTCTCGCCACGAACTCGGGGGAATCCCATGGCCTCGAGCATGGCAAGTGCCTCTGCGTTAGGAACGAATGCAGGAACGTTTCTCTTGGCCGACTCATCCTCAGGAAGGGCTTCTTCGTCAGGCTGCTGGCCCTTGGAAAGGTATTCGTCTAGGTCAAAGGGCTCGTCATCAACAATGACGGGAACATCAATCTTGACGGGGACCCAGTTGACAACAGCCATCTTGCGAGCATTGACAACGAGGACATCGGGGAAGGTCTTGAAACCTTGGCGCTTGGTAAACCCATCCTTGCTCCCGCAACCCGCACAGGTCAACTCGACGACCTCGGAGGTAGTCAGGCTATCAAGACACTGCTTGAGCGTGACAGGCTTGTACTTGGGCTCCTGGCCCTCCTCCTCAGGTGGGAGCTTCTCCATGGGTACATCAATGAAAACGCTGTCCTGCTCATTGCTACTGTAGCGGACCTTCTTGCAGTTGAGGCACTGCAGACGCTGCTCCATGACGAAGCGCATGGGCTGGGTGGGATCACCGAGCTCTGCTGGATGCTTGGATCTGGTAATGAGCTTGATCAGATGCTGCAAAAGCTCAAAGGCGTCTTGCTGCCGCATAGTTGAGAACTCCTCGTGACCACGGCCCATGAGGTGCTTGAACATGGAAGGCTGGAGACCCTTTTGGTGAGGGATGTTGGGGGTATGCTCAGAGGCAAAGACATCAGAGTCTGATTTGGAGTATCGGCCGGAGAGTAGACCGTCACCGAGTTTGCGAAGCTGTGTTTCGAGATCCTCGGCGGGATCTGATACGCTGGGTAGAGGGCCAAGCTTGTTACCGTAATAACGCTGTTGGAAAGAGGGCAAGTCGTACAGACACTGTAGGATACTGGCAAGGTAGCAGCTGTTTCCAAGGTTCTTGAGGCCTGTCAGGCCAGGGCCAAAAACAGGTGTCAACTCCTTGCCGTCCTCAGTGGTCATGGAAAACTCCCATCGCAAGTTCTGTTCGATCTGCATCTCCGTCAAACTCTTTTCCGTCTTTTCGCGCTCGGCAAGGATAATGCCCCAGTTGGCCAGGTGGGCGCCCAGGTTGTCGTCGATGCGCTCTTCGTCGCAGTTGTAGCAGTATACATCAGCCGTTCCCTCGGGGGTGATTGAGCCGAGCTTGACAGCAACGCCGTGCTTGGTCTCGGTTGCGTGAGCCAAACCGTGAGAGTTTCCGCTAACACCACCGAATTGGGCGCGGCCACAGCCAAGGTTTCCGCATTCCAAGCACAACCAAAGGTTCTCATTCAGGTCGCACTTGGAGCAATGGCCCAGATCCTGAGACTCAATCTTGCGAGGCTCTCCTTGCTGCATTGTCAAGACGTGCTCGCAAGTAGTGAGCTCTTGTTCCCAAGCCTTGACCTCCTCCTTGCGCGAGAACGTGTTGGCCTTCATGACGGCGTCGATGACGGGGGCAATGGTGGCATCTTCCTTGTCCAAATTGTCGATTCCGCACTCCAAGCACTTGACTGTAAGTGTTGTATCGTAGCGATCGCTTTCGGTCTCGGCCGCGATGGCGAGCTTTGACATCTTAAGAGGAGGCTCATTGCGCTCGATGATCTTGCGGGTTCGGCGAATGTTGAGGACGAGCGGGTGGTTTCGAGATGTAGCATGAAGCTTTGCATGGTTCCGGTCGCCAGCGCAGCCGCCGTTAAAGCACTTCAAGCAGACATCCAGACCAGCTGGGTCGTCCTACACAAAGAAAGGTGGTTAGCCACGCTTGGCATAGTAGACATAGCGAGGGAAAGAGTAGGATAGAGTACGGACAATAGAATCAAAGCATTGGGTACAATCCTCACGATAGACGTTGTCGGTAGGCGACGGCTTCGAGAGGTCTGTCAAAGTGGGAGTCAGCTATACTGTTCAGAGCTGAGCTATGAGCTCCATGATGGAATAGAAGCTGAGCTGAGCTCCGAGAAGCATCCAAACAACAGACAAGACTTACTTACGGACCCGACGTGGGGGCACGACATGTTGGGTGGTTTCGCGATGGTATTTCGAAGGAAAGCTACCAAGTTATGCGTCCAAGTTCTCCTCGTATTGTGTAGCACCAGGAAGAAATCGAATTGTTGGATGACGTCTATCGCAGAGTTGTATGGCAGAAGAGAAGATGGAAGAACCGTGAAGGAGAATGGAAGCTGTAGCTGAGGTATGATGTTGTGGGGTAACTTGACGCGGCAGGCACAGCAACCACTCCCAGGCAACCGCCCTAGGTACAGTGGCTCGTGGCTCAGAATGGCATGACAGTGGCCTCCCACGCCTGTCGCCCTGCCGCCTTCCATTCGAACCCCGCTGTTTCATGGATTGTGACAGCAAGGATGATGTACAGTCTGGGGAAGGTTGAGCAGGGGTTGGCGTTTGCCTAGTAGGTATCGGTGGTGGACGATTTGTTATGCAGCACTTAACATTGTGGCACGTTATACAGCAGCAAGGCAGATAGGGCTTGTTAAGAAAGGGTCCTTTTCCAGTTTGTCATCAAAACACAGAGAGCTTTTGATACGTTTGACGTCGATGGTATATTGCTCATTCTACGAGGCAAAGAAAGAGAACGAAAGCCTCAATACCATACAGAGGAACACTATAGTTGGTATTTCCATTTGTCATCGGATGGAAAAGAGCCAAATCATGAGACGTGGATTCGGTGTTCCGTAATCTGATCATCTTATCTCCACGGTATGTGGAGCCCAAAACTGTCTTGGCGCTCTTTATCCAACCGACTAAGCCGACGTCGGAATGACGCCTCCATGTCAGTGACAGCGCGTCTTGTCACTGACCTAACACAAACCTGCCCCGTAAGCCGCACTTGGAACTCCGCTTTTGTTAGCCAAAGCTTTGACCAACCCCTCTTTTCGTGTCCCAAGTGCGGCAAGTCGCCCCCTTGGGTCATCATCGACTTTTGGTGACCAAGTGCCGCAAACCCGCAATTCCGCAGCCAAATCCGCAAATCCCAGCAACTTTTAACCAAGTCCGCCAACCTCTTTATCTCAGCCACTTCCACTTTGCCATCACAAGAACTCCTCTCGCACACCTCCCGATATCCTACGGAAACAACCACACAAAACAAAACAAACCGATTTCATCAAAAACACATCCGCAACCATGTTTTCCAGATCCGTTCGTGCTCTTTCCGGCCGCGTCCTCGCCAACGCCGTCCGCCCTACCGTCATCCCGGCTGCGCGCCA
>RANY01000164.1:0-48216 GCA_009805235.1 Neurospora pannonica FGSC 7221
CACCCCTGACGCCAGCGGCGCCGCCGGCGAAGACGTAGTAACCGCCACGACCCTCGTCGCGACTTCATCCGACCTCAACAACGCGCACAACGCGGCGCGTCAAAGCATCGACATTGAACGCCCCGCCGTCACCCGCGCCGTTTTGCTTCCTAAGATCCTCTCCATCCTCACGCGCCAGGCCCACGCCATCGGCAACGGCATGCCGAATGAGTACCTCCAGGCTATGGAAGGGGTGAGAGACTTGGAGGGGTTTGCGGCGGTGGTATATAGCAGTAATTGGCAGGCGGAGATTGCGAGCGAGGAGTATGCTGGTGTTCCGGCTCCTGTTTCCACAGCACCTGCTTCATCAGCAGCTCCTAGGGGTAGTAGGAGAGGAAGGACGGAAAGGACAGTTGAGGAGTCGGCGGTGTTGGTGGAATCACTAGGTCCCTCGGCGGCTGCGGGTGTGGAAGAGAGTTTGGTGGTTGTGGATCCTAATCCGGATCCGACGGCTGGGTTTGATAGTGCGTGGGAGAGGGCGATGAGTGCGTCGCAGGCGGGATCAAGGGGGCCTTCTTTTGAGGAGAGGAGATGAGCATGTGTAGTAATAGTTTATGTGTGTAGGGTTATATGCATTGGACGGGGAGGATTGGATGGATGGGGTTTTTTGTATGATGGACCGATGGATAGTAGGGGAGTAGGGAGTAGGAGAGGGAGGCTAAATAATGATTGTTTATGTTATACTATTACTACTCCAAGATATCATTATACGTATTAGATGGAATAAAGAGGATCATATGCCGTAGACAATGCGAGTTGGTGGGTGTTGGCTGTGAAGTGGTTTATGTGCCATTAATTTGTTGGTATTCATTATGTTGGTTCTTTCATTACGACTAGTATGTGGTATAAATTCTTCCGCCATTTCTATCCCAGCTGTCCCTCGCCGGTTCTCTGAACGGGTTCGTCGCGTCTCTATATGCATCGTATCCCTCCGATCCATATACCCCTGTTCTCATTGCGAGCCAGTCCCAAAAGCGACCTAGTCATGGGTTGTTGGTCCTCTTGTGTCCGCATGGAAAATGGCCCGGAACTCCCCCGTTGTCTTCTTAAGAGCTCATGGTTCCCGCTCGCTCGCGAATCGACATGGCCTGGTGCTCTCCTTTCGCATGAGGCGAACTTAACCGGTCCAGAAGTCTTGCCCCGCGAAGTCCTCGTCGTGCCTGCCCATATTCGTTTAACGTTGGCCGCCGGTTCGACCGCTATGTATCGAACTCTTTCATCAGCCTTTTTATGTCTGCTCGGAAGCAGAAAACTGGGAGAGTGGATGGTGTGATGTTGGGACGCCATCGAGGCAAGCGAGAAGCGGATCGGGTGTTTGTGCTTTTGTGTTGTTGTAAATTCTCAATCAAGGGCTGGATGAAGAGGTCTCACATCAAACCCGTGATAAACTGGTTAAGCCCCAGCTCAAACAGCTCGTTCCTGACGCCGGCGCCGCCTTTGTGTTCGACGGGTGAGAGGGGGTTTTTGACCACTATTATCATTAATTATCCGTTAGCACCTTTACTACCCTTTTCTAACCACCACCCACGACCACAACCACAACCGCACCCTCCAGGGGGTGCTGGCCCAGACAGACAGACAGACAGACAGAACTCACCATATTCACACCACAAATTGATATATATCTGATGCATCACGTTCCGCATGCTCAGCGTCCCCGTGTCCGTCAACATGACAAACCGCAGGTTGCTCGCCGTCTCGTAGTAATGCAGCTTGTACTGGGCCGTCCTATAACTAATAAACGCGTCGTCTTCGCCGCCCAGCTTGCGCACCATGTTGCGCAGCGAGAACACGGTGCCGAAGATCAGCTTGGCGTCGTCCGAGGCTTTGTTGGCTGCGCTGACCGCCGAGCGTCCGCTGCGCAGCGCGTTGTTGGGATTATGATGAGGGTCGGAGGAGGCGACGGCGGCGCCGGTAATGCTTGTCGGGCCATCATGTTGTTGTTGTGCCCCCGGGGCAGGAGGAGGTGGGAGCCAGGTTTTGGAGTAAATGCATTCCGCTGTTGGTTGGGTAAGGGGGAAGTTAGTAAGGTGTCAGATTGGGTTGTTTGTTTGATGGATGTAGAAGATCAATTGGGGGGTACAGGGGCGGGCGGGCTTACTATGCCGGTCGAAGATGTAAAAGGAGTAGATGACCATGGCTGGTGAGGTAGCTCCGAGTCGGAGCGCCCGTGGATCGATTTGCGGACTCGGAGGAGAAGGGCAATTGGTATCGCGCGGCGCGCGGGACGGGAACGGCGGATGTCAAGCGAAAAGGCGTGGAAGTGATGTGAGGCCGGTAGGTTGAAGCGAGATAGAGACGTTGCGACAAGATGATCGGAGGACCGTTGGTTGTTGCGACAGTTGCGATGATGAATGCGGAGCAGATCCCTGCCCCGGTGACCCGTTGGTTGTTGTCGGGCAATCGGGCGGTGTCGGCCGCGGGAGTCGTTCGCCCGGGCGTCCATGCTTCCATGTGGGGTGCGGGTGCGCTACGGTGCGCTAGCAGTGGAAACTTCAGCGCAACTTCAGCCGCCCGAACGCCCAGGCTGCAGTGATCTACAAAACGGCAAGCTCCGCTATCGCGACAGGGTAATGAGGGTATGCATGGAATTCAGATTGATTTCGTACAAAAATAGCAGATACCCAAATCAATGTTGTCGAATTTACGATGTCTTCCTTCTTCTTGGCCATTCGCTACAAGGAAGTCATGAATTCTATTTTATCTATGGTAGCGGAGACAAACAGCTCTCATACTAGGTGAGTACACTAGTGAGGGGAACCAGGAAGTAGTTTCCAAACTGAAGAGAGGGTGTCGAGGGTCAAGAGACGGGATAGAGTCAAAATCTGTCCGAAAGTGGAAGTTGGAAGGGTTCTGCAATTGCAGCTGCAGAAGTCTTGTAAAATGTCGATTTTGTTTTATTTTTATTATGATGTATACAACACGAGCAGCCATCGTCATGCGCACTTTGCGGGTACTCTACACGCCCAAGATTGACATCATGGAGGGGCAAAGAGCAAGGAGAATGGACAGGCAGGATCGTGAGAGCCCAAGTCCAGGTGCAGCTGCCCTACGAACCGGTGCTCACATCGGATGTGAGATCTTGCACGATGATCTGACCCCCTAGCAGTCGACTTTCAAGGGTTTCCCTCCCGTCTTTTTGTTGGTCCCCTCTCAGTTCTGTGCCTTTTGTCCACTTGACGGTTCCGCCTTTGTGTGAGCCCTGGGCGTTCCTGGGCGGGTGAGACATCCTCCACCAAGCTTGTCCGTTTCCATCCACCATTGAAAGAGGTTTATAACAGCAGCCTGCCGCAGTGCCGAGTCCTGTCCTACTCTCGCCTAATGCAAAATACGTGCGAGTTATCAAAGTCTTCCAAAATAATCACTCTGTGTCCTCTCCACAGGAACAGCCGAGCTGCATTAGACTTGGAAGGCGTGACGGGAATTGCAACATAACATCGTCATCTCTGAACTTACCTCGCTTCAGAGAAACCCCCCACACTAACTATTTAGCTCAGCGCCAAAAGCACCACCAAAAACCACCGTTCACGGCTCTTCCCGCTCAACATCTGTCGAACCATCCCTGGACATTAGACGCAGTAGCTGTCATACATTCGACCTCATTTGCAGTAAGTGTAGAGAGGTACCACCGGCATCTGCACCCACACCTGCAACATCTTACATATCCCGCTCTTATCATTTGTTTAGTGAAGACGAAAATGTCAGATCAACAACCTCAAGAGTCTCCCGGGGCCCCTGATCCTCACTGCCCTACAACAACCTTCTCGCCACCACTCCGCCCACGCCTTTTCGGCGTCCAAAGCACAATGGCCGGCCCTCTTGAACCAGATCACCCACAGACCACATCTCCCCCTTTGCTCTCACCGGGCATCTCAGTCCAGTTCCATGGCGACCCAACCGACAATGGCAGACCGAGACCGGAAACCCCTCCTCATACCCATTCGGCCCCTGCCCAAATGCAACCGTATCCGAGTCCCATGAGACACCACAAAAGAACCCCGTCCTTTCACAGAGAAGTCAAAGAAACCCTCAACGCGAGATCCGAGTACCTGGACGACGACATTGACGGCTGTTCCCGCCAGCGCATCAACCAGTATCTCATTAAGGATGAGATAGGCCACGGCTCCTACGGCGCTGTTCGTCTGGCCACCGACCAGTTCGGCAAGGAATATGCCATCAAGCAGTTCTCCAAGGCTCAGCTCAGAAGGCGCGCTCAGTCCAACATTCTCCGGCATGCGCCAAGGGGCCCTCGCAACCAGTCCATCTCTCGCTTTTCAGAACAGAGGCTTCTGGAGGCCAAGGATGCCCTCTTTCTCATTCGGGAGGAGATCGCTATCATGAAGAAGCTGAATCATCCCAACCTTGTCCAGCTGTATGAGGTGTTGGATGACCCTGAGGATGATGCACTCTACATGGTGCTGGAAATGTGTAAGAAGGGCGTGGTCATGAAGATGGGCATTCATGGGTCTGTTGAGCCTTTGCCGGAGGAACAGTGCCGGTTTTGGTTCCGTGATCTCATTTTGGGCATAGAGTATCGTAAGTCTTTTCTCAGGTATATCTGTCATCAAAGCCCTGGCTTACACCCGTGTCTATAGTCCACTCACAAGGCGTGATCCACCGTGATATCAAGCCGGACAACCTGCTCCTTACTGAGGATGATGTCCTGAAGATCGTCGACTTTGGAGTCTCTGAAATCTTCGAAAAGACAGATGAGATGAAGMCGGCAAAGCCTGCAGGCTCGCCGGCTTTCCTGCCCCCTGAGTTGTGCGCAAAGCATGGCGATGTCTCGGGCAAGGCAGCCGATATCTGGTCTATGGGTGTTACCCTGTATTGTCTGCGTTACGGCAAGCTCCCGTTTGCACACGATAACCAGCTGGAGATGTGGGAAGCGATCAAGACCGAGGAGCCTCAGTTTCCTCCTGACGAGAAGCCCGAGTTTCTTGACTTGATGCATAGGCTCCTGGAGAAGGACCCGGCGAAGAGAATTACCATGCATGAGCTCAGGGTGAGTCACCTAGTTGAAGAGAGCATGAGGTACAGATAACTAACAATATTATCAGGAACACCCTTGGGTGACCAAGAACGGCGAAGACCCGCTACTTAGTGAAGAAGAGAACTGCTCTGAGCCAATCGAAGTACCCAATGCTCTCGAGGTCAACCATGCCGTCACCAGGAGGATGAGCCACCTGTTTTGCGTGGTAAGTGAACATAAAATCCAACTCCGTACTTATGCTTCGCCTCTAACAACACCCAGATGAGAGCAATCTCAAAGTTCAAGAGCCTTCTCAACCGCAACGGAGCCTCGCGCAAATCTCAAACCCAGAATCTCAAAGTTCAACCTGGCGAGAATGAGCCACCAACAGCAGACATCGACTTTTCCAACACCAATTTCCAAGACCCCCAAAACGAGGAATCCACAGCCGAATTCGCCAACCGCATCCTAGAAGAGCGCAGGAAATTCTTCAACCCCGCCGGTCCCCGCGCCTTCGGCATCAACCGAGCTCTACGCGGACAGTATAACCTCAGCAGTCCTCTCCATCCCCTCGTCACCGGAAACCCTTCTCCTTCTCCTCCCTCTTCTACACAACCATCCACCACCACCTCATCCTCCTCCACCACCACCCCAACCAACTCCATGACCATCTCAGCGGGTCCAGGCCCCGGGACTTCCGAGCAACAGCAACAACAACCACCCCACCTAGGCATCGGCGGAGGCGGCGTCGACACACCCTTCTCCATCAACCCCTCCGACCTCCCGCCCGCCGACCACGTCTCCGAAAGCCCGACCATGGTCGACTTCAATATCTACGATAACGCTTTTGAGGCTGAGATTGAGCGGATCAAGCGGTCGGCTAGCATTAGTTCTAATAGCGGCGGTCGTAGGAACAGTAAGACTACCGGAACTAGAGGGACGGGAACGGGGACGACGTTTTATCATACGCGGTTGAATAAGAAGAGGCATGATACTGCTATTTTGGGGAGTGATGGTCAAGAAGAGGCGGGGGAGCGGGGGCAGGGGTTGTGGTATGGGACTGGGACTGTGAAGGGGAAGGGGGAGGGGGGTGATAAGGGGGCGGGGGGTACGCCGAGGAGTCTTTGGCAGCCGCAACGGGAAGGGCGAGGGGAGGCGGGAAAGGAGGGAAGAAGTGGGTTTGCGGATGTGGTGGCTAGGGCTATGGAAGGCCCGGAGGAGGTGGTGGTTGGGGGTGGTGGGACGGAGGGAGAGGGGAGGGGTGGGGAGGGTGGTGGGCAATAGTTCAAGGGGAGGAAAGAGGAGCTGGTGTGGATGAGTGATTTGTTGTTCTACGGAGGCCGGTAGTGAGCGTAACGAGTGATTACTGAGATATAATATACCTTGAGTGTTATCATCTAGTACCCGGGCGGTTTTGTACAGGATTGGCTATATACCTTTTGGCTTGTAAAACAAGTCACTAAGTTTTGCATTCTTAGGGTCAACGAAAGTGTGAACATACACTTAGTTCTATCTTACAACATCTAAATAGGAGGTCTGAGTCATTTCTACTGGTTATATTTCCGACCCTTATTCTATTTTTACCTCTCTCTTCACTTCTCTCTTTACCTCTCTTTTTATCTCTCTCTTCACCTCTCTCTTCACCTCTCCTCTCACTTCTCTCTTCACTTCTCTCTTCACTTCTCTCTTCACTTCTCTCTTTACTTCTCTCTCTACTTCTCTTTATATCAATTCTATTAGTTATTTTCTTGAGATACAAGTATCTTCAACGGTTAAGTTCCTAATGGAAATTTATGTTACGAGCGGCCTAGCAAAAGAAGTACGTTAACAATGCTACTAGACAAGACCAGCTTTAGCCTAGCTGGCCACGTGCCAAAGTCTCACACCGAAACGGCATTCGTCCATTAGGTGTCTAGATTTGCATAATGTTCAGGAGAAGCAGAGTGTAATTACTGGCGGAATAATCGAAGTCCTCAAAGATGTGTGGTTGAACAACGGATAACATTTCGTTGACACCCACCTTCTTTACTTCCACTTGTTTGAAGAAAATCTCGATCGATTAGCGCTCGACCAGATCCAAAGTTTGATAGAACATGTGAACTACACTTGATACCCACCAATGTCATATTTCATATTTCATATTTCATACCGTAATATCGTCCCTGATGATCCATCCCCGCGGAGAAAATCCAAAGCCCGGCAAGCCCGCGTTGAGTAACCCGACTGGAGCCGGACTGACAGATCGCCTACCTCCAGGCCAGGCCAGTGGGAATGATGGGAATGAAAGCCGGGCGGGTGGGTGGGTGGGTGGTGGTTGATGATTGGGGTTGTTCTTGGGGTCCAGTGTTAATGTCTCCTTTCATCCATCCGGTTGTGGTCACTAGTTGGATGGTGCACAGGTCTGCCATTTTGGTGAGTATTTCTTCAAGCTCCGTATAGTATTACTAGGGGGAATGACATTCTACGGCCATTTATGTATATTGTATCTTGAGTTCATCTTGGTATCCATAACAGTCAGGGCTCTAAGTCATGGCAGGAAGTCATACAGCGACCTCGTTAAGCACTTCTCCTGAACTTTCACCGAAGGAAGTGTCTTTCGTTCGAGAATAACTCTTTTTCAGGTAGCCTTCAATCCCGAGTCCTTGGACCCCGTATCGGTCTAACTTATTTTCTGGCATGTGAGCGAAGCTTACCAAAGTTGCCTTAATGCAGTGCGTCGGACAAGTGAGGACAAGTGAGAGCCCAAGTCCAAGTCTATCCACTCCATCTATCCCCTTCTCAGTTCCCCATGTTCCCCGCATGATTTTGAGGTAACTGCCTCCTGCCTTCTTGATATCTCACGAAGTTCCATCCATGTACACCTACATTGATATTACCGAACACTCTCCGACTGGATGTTCATTTCGTGTAATATACTTACCTACCTTCTGAAGTTAGGTACTTACCCCTCGCTTTCCCCCAATTTCCCGTTCGATCTCTCGGTTGGCGCACCCGAAACATTCAAGCATTCAATCACTTGCTTACCCCGTCTTATTCTCACCAGTCAGTCAGTCACTTGACCTCCAGTTGTGTTATGCGGAGTTTGTTCCGGTTTTTTTTTTTTTTTTTTTTCGATTTAAAATTTCTTTTCTCCGCTAGTTCGCTCGCTGTCTTGTTACATCGTAACGTATGTCGTCGGTGTTTGTAGGTCGGATAGCTATCTCTAATGGTTGGGGTTAGTAAGAGATTACTTGAAGGAAAGAATGAAGGATAGGTAGGAGTGTGATACGTAATCCATAGTTGTGTAGGTAGTCTATCAAGTCCGAGTCTTATCCAAAGCTGCTTGAACAGCTAGTCGTCAACATATTGCCATTCTTTTTCGGGAGGGTGGATTAGAGGTACTTTGACGCAGTAGAGAACACATTGTGGGCGAGAGACTCGAGAATAGCCAAAAGCACCAATGGACCTGGGGAGGACCTTGTCACCTTGTTAGTTGAGGCTGGTAAGTAACCATCCGCAAGGTACGGAAGGTGATAACGGCCTGAAACGATACACACCATCTTATCCTTTTCTTCACCGCTGCTTCCACTATACATTACACACCTACCTACCTACCTAGGGAGGTTGCTTCCCCGAGACCCTGCCGAGCCTGCCAAACCACGGTACCACGCCGGAACGGTTTATGATCGTGCATGCTTCTCCTTATCCCGCGTATCCTCCAATTCCAAAGAAAATCCAGGAGTGGCTGATGCACACTCGCATAATCAGTCGCGTTATGTATGTGCATGACGTTTCCCATGTGGAATGTGAACATACGTGCATACAAGGCAAAGACCCCCAATCTCACTTGTGCTTGCATCGATTTGATAGGTAGGCACAGCAGCTTTGCTATTCCCGTGAAAAGGGCGGTTGATAGACATTGTTCAGTCTGCTCGGTGATAGAGGGGTTGTATCACCGTTCACAGGCAAAACGGAGAGGGAGGTGTATTTGTTAGGAAAAGTCTGGCTGTTATGTGGGCTTTACGTTTATGATAGCAAAGCGAGAAGAGAGATCATGAAGGTGAAGGTCAACCTGACGCCGAATCCTCTGCGCCGAGGGAAGGGAGCGTAGATTTTCCGGCAACAGGACTTTGCGGTTTAGTGCACCTATACGTGTAGGCAGGCGAATGCACGTTTTCCGAGCTTTCGAGGCCGCAACTACGACCGACAAAAGGAACGGATCGTAATTTACGAACTCTTGAATAAAACCTGCGCGGGGCATCCACAAATGTACCTGGGCTGAGTATCACAACCCACACCATTGACGTAACCAGAAAGTATGCCGAGACTACCAAGACGGCTATACTGCACTGCCGTGACACATAGGGGTCTCCATTTCCTCCCGCCGTCGGGGAGAAAAAAAAAGTCGAGAGGATCGAAAGTGTTAAGATAATGACGGAGGACAAGAAAAAAGGGGCCGAGACAACGGGGTTGAGAAGCCGTTGGAGGCCTCAAGGAAAAAAGCAAAGGGACCATTGAACTTGGCAAAAGGCTTGGAAAAGGGAGTTTTATAAGAGAATGAGGGATAATACAAGCTTTTGCCAAGTCGGTGGCTRCAAGTCTTGGAAGTCTTAGGTTGCGGTTATCGTGGACGGCCGGGGCAGCAAAATGAGAATCGGGAACTGGGATTGATGAGACGGCTTAGGGTACGCTTGAAGGGTTCAAGAAAAGACGAAATACGGATGGGAAGATTCGACAGCGTGGAGGGTGGTAGTAACCCAGTTCACAAGATAAACTAGGCGATGTCAGCGTTGCTGTTGATGATACCAGTCCTATGGTTCCCTAATTAAGTTGTCATGTTACAAAATAATCAACAATCCTTGAACAACCGAAAAAGAAAATGGTGAGAGTACTTACCTAGTGCTAGCGCAGATCCATATAGACGGGTGTCAACGGATGTTGACCTGAATCTCCCCGGAAGACTGCCAAGGACGGCAACCTACCTCGCGTCTGTTGCCGTGCCCTTTGTACGCATAAACATGATCCGTACGGAACATATCGGTATTTCGGTTTGTCCCCTTGTGCATTATCGACGAGAGTGTTATAAGTGATGACCAGAATTTGAGCGTATCACCGCCACGTGTGGAAGTGTTTCGTTTCGACAAGGGAAGAGCAGCGGCAGAAGGCTTGGTGGTATTGCCGGTACCACCGGTACTATCGAAGTCATGCCCCGAACCGAATGGCAGTTTAAGGTCTCAATTCCGAAATGAAAAGCAAGGGGGCCACCCCTCCATGAGCATCATATAGACTTGATGCCCCTACCTGTTTTGTCGTTTTCTTCCCCTCCTTACCCCACCATCTTCTACCCAACGTTTGTCTATCGTTCCCAGCGCATGTGCTGCTCACTGCCTGGGTGTGTTTGATCGTCAAGATCGTCGATATCTGTCGTGAACACGGTACCACCAAGAAAATTTCTGAGCCCTACGCTCATGTCGATCAACGCGGTCTTCGCGGTAGCTCTCTGCTAGAGATATAGGGATGCATGTTGCGTGAGTATGAGACGATGTCGAGCCTTGCAAGACACTCTCCACATAGCGTTGAGACATGCGGCACAGGCGCTGATAGGCAATGGACTGTTTTATCCGTCCAAGTTGTGACTTGTGACACCTGTCAGCATGGATAGGACTACGTGATGAGATCACCTACCTTATCAACCTCCCGAAGTGTTCCAGGAATAATCCGATGACTTGCACTTCCTGAGTAGAAACGGCGGACTTGGTGAATATCAGAGGGCCAAATTGGAGATATGCACTTCCAGATGCTCCGAGAGAAGTCTTGGTACGTGATTGAGAACCTTGACAGTTTTCCAGCCTTTTCGAAGGTGAGGTAAGAGGGCTTGACGCAGTAATCCATAATCGGTCTTCTCATACATGGTGGCCTTTGGCACACCGCTACGGGGGCGTCACTTCCCCTTCCGTTTGCTGCAGTGTCAGAAGAAAGAAAGAGAAGAAGTGGTGAAGACACATGAGCAAACCGACGCTGGGGCGAGGATGAGAAAAAGGAGGCTCTCAAACACCCTGTTCACCCACTGTGTCTGTACCTCTGCAAACTGTGTATCATCCTGCGAGAAACGGTTACATCTGATGCCAAGAACCTGCCGTGAGTCCCTAAGTGCACTATGCCGTATCTGAAAAGCCACACAGCGGAATGGGGTTCTTTATAGGAAACATGGTTCGTGAAAAGAAAAGCTGATGTGTGTAACTCGGGTGCATGACTGCGGTACCCCTCGGTTGTAGACATGCATCTTTACTGTTGCTGGGATGACAGAGCAGAGGTCAGAAAGCTTCAGCGATAGCTCCTAGAGCTCCCCAGCTTCCACATATGTAAGGTATCCCCGAGATACATCACGCAAGACGGCAAGAGTTCTGGTAGGTCTCGTCCCCGGCTGGTAGGTTGACGAAGGTTGGTAGTGGTGGATGTTTGTCGAAAGACACTGGCGGCGCAACCCCGCGGAACCATTGCAGGCTGCAGCGCCAGTTCATCAGCTCAGGGACAGGCCTGATGAGCGACCAATAGTGGGCGCAGATATGAGGTTACGAGAAGCTGCTGATGAGAGAGAATACGGATTGGAGACAAGAAATAATAGCAGGAGGCATGTATCTGTAGTGGGAGAGGGACCAAAGGATGCGTGCGGCGAGAGGGGCTTGTAAGCAAAAGCCGGATACTTGCCTAGTCGCAGGGAGGCCGCAGGACGTCGAGACCACGATTTGATATGTGGAATGAGACGAGGTGAAAATGCCTCATAGTATAATAACTGAGGAGGAGGAGGTGATGTTTTGTGGTAACGTATCTTGCTGTCTCTTAGCCAGCACGCAATTGCAGACGCATGACACCAAACTACTGAGATGAAGTAGTATGGAGATGGAGAAGATGACCAGGTATGGGAATATGCAGTTGGTCAACACAGGAAGGTGAAGGTAGTGAGGAGATGGACTGGTCATCAATAGTTTGCGGCCAAGGTTGATGCCCTTCTTATCATGGAGTCGATATCAACTCACGATATGTCGGCTCGCTGATGCCATCTTGATCCTAACCAGCATGTTAGCATGGGGAACTTACCCAGGACCTCCGGTGGGGATGGAGGAAAAAGGAAGTGAGGTGATGTTTCATCACGTCCGCGAGGCCCGCTAATCGGGAGAGCAAAGCCGAAACCGGGGTGCAGGTCGCAAGAAGACTTGCTCCGTAACTGGCCGGAAACCGCCAGATCGTCGGCCTTCTCCTTCTGGCGCTCGGGCACTATCACAAGCCTGAAATGAGATTCGATCGGCCCCGCCTCCGCCCACAACGCGTTCTACGTACATGTACGTGTCGGATCAGCCAGTCGACGAGAAGGGCGAAGGGAAGCGGGCAACCGTAGCAGCCGCAACAAGATTTGGATGCCAACCTCGACGGGAAATGGGAGGCCGCCCGCCCGCCAGTCCCAGGTCCACCAAGTGTCCACTGATGGCTCTTGCAGAGTCGCTAGCAACCCAAAGACAAGACTCTTGGAGAGTTTCATTGAGATGCAGATGACGCGAAGAATGGTGCGGCAGAGGATGGGGAACCTGTAGGAGATTAGCTTGGTGTAATATATGGAGCAGTGTGGAAATGCTACCATGTCCAACAGTCCATTGACCGTTTCCGGGTATGTTAGCTAGGGCACATCATCAGAAACCCACCAACTGTACGTATAGAGGTAAGGTATGGTTCTTTTGCCAGGCTGGACGGACATGTTTTAACCGTCTGTAGAATTATTGGAAGGCAGACCGCCGGACGTCGACCACAAATGAGAGGGGGATTGGCGAAGATGTCGTTTGCTGTGACGGGCAAATAGAAAGTGACCAAGTTAGACAGGGCGTCGGATTTGTAAGACAAGCAGTCCAAACTGGAGGAGTCCAGCCACTTCAATCCTGTTCAGTTCGAAGGCCGTGATTCTGAGCTGAGAGTTTGGGATTGCTTTGTTGGTTTGGTTTTTTCCAAGGACAGAAAGTGTTGCGGTGCATATTTGCGATAGAATGTTCTGGCCTCTCCATTCGGAAATGAAGAAGAGTTCGGGTTTTTTTTGACGAGAGCAATCCTCCCTCTTTCCGTGTTGCAGTAACCCCAACCGTGGGAAGGGGCCCTCCAGTATGCCTTCCGCATTGAGAATGCATCGTGAGCAATCCTGTCCGCTGTAGAAGCTTGTAATTTCATAGCGGCGGATGATGGGCCCAGTCACTTCCACTCTCAGAAGGAGCGGTGCCCATCCACTGTTCACCCTCAGATGTTTCCTGATCCACGGTACCTCTACTTGCCAGCCATACCCATCCAATAGCCTCAACTTGACATTCCGATTTGTTGTATGTACCTGATGGGTGTCGACGAAACCGAACGTTGAGATGAGCATGTCTTCTTTTTGGTGTAGCACGGCAGCACGAGCTTCGATCAGGGATGGAGAGGAGCCCCACTCGCCGTCCCAAACTGCATGATACGTACAGTACCGAGAGTACAAGTAGTACAGCTACATAATAACACGCAGAACCTTCCCAAATCCCCACTGACCACCGGCTGCAGAAGAATGATTATCAGCATTCTTGCTGAGTTTCTAGGGACGTTCCAGAACGTGGTCGAAAAGAGCACGCAGGTTCATAGGCGCAATTACGCTCATGTTGGTTATGACGGTAAGAGAAACTGGCATACCTTTGTAAGTGGTATGTTTAGGTCTCATGCCCCGCTACCTGTATGGTGGGTACGAGTACAATTTCACTGTCCCCATGTTACCGTTACAGATTACGTACCGTGTATGTAGAAAGAGATACCCAGATCCAGCGTGACACTCTCAGAACTCTGAGCCTCTTTCACAGGTCCGATGTATGTAATCCTGTCCGCTATGGGGCACAACCACATAAGTTCCAATTTCCTCATGAGGAGGGGCCGCTGTTGCATTAAAGTTTACAGTGTAAGAACTGCTGGTACGTGAAATAGAAACCTACATGTAAACCGGGGTCCTCCTCGGATGAATAAATAGTTGGCTGGTTGTCTTGACAGCCGCCGTTGCAGTGGGGCCAAGGACCGCGGTGTGGGTGTGACTTCTCCAACCTTTGAAGCCTTTGGCGCACCATTCAGGCAACTCCCGTTCTCCATGTTGATGGGACGGACTGTCTCTGTAACTGTATCTCTGACTGGCAGGTTTTGTCAAAAGGTTACCCGCCTTCATCACCATAATATTAGCTAACTCGTACAGGACAATTGGCGGCTGCTATCGTCATGTGCGGCCTAAGTGGAATGGAGTGGAATGCGAGAATGGATAAGGCATAGCGGCCTTGTTTGGGGTTTCTTCCATGTCAGGTTTTCCATATCCTGTTGGGTTTGTCTGTCTGTATACCTACTCAGGTATAGAGACTTGTAGATGTATTCCATGTATCCATCCCCATTGTCGGGAATCAGGTATTTATCGCCCATCCCTGACTCCCTTTTTGCTCCTGCCCTCTCTCTTGATCTCTTACACGGCTCTGCTTCTTTCTTTGTTTGGTTCTGTCACGCTATACCACCCTTCTTCTATTGTGCCCGGTTTCCCATTTTTCTGCCTGGAAGCTCTCTTAGTTTCCCTCCCGGGTCACGCACTCTTGACTTCTCTTTGGTCCTAACCAGGAGCCGGCCACAAAGGGGTCGTCGACGACCTTGGAGACACAAATAGGACAAGACTCTTGGCCAAAACCGTGACCTTCAGCTTGACCTCACTTTGGCTCTCTCAGCTGCCCTTCCGTGTCCCGGATTCTGCTGGTCATCTATTCATCATCTGCTTTCCTATCACCACAGAGAAGAGGCCGTGCCTACCTACTTTACGACCTCAACAAAGCACCCACCCTCACCACCGCGCAACATTCGTCCTTACACTCTCGCCTACCTTCACTGTACGCCGCCCAATCCAAACGCGACCTCGAGTGACAAACGAACCCAAGTCGACACCTGCCATCTGCCACACCTCCCGCCTTACCTGCAGCAGTGTGGTCTGAACATCCATTACTCAGCCTGGCAGGATAATCAGCTGCATTAATCCGGCTGCTGAGTATACATCGGACATCTTAGCCCCTTGTGTTTAAAAGCGGCCATTCCCTCTCTCGCTCACCCGTTACTATTTGCTATTGTCATCTCTGCCATAGCTTCCAATCTTGCCCCCTCACGATCAGCCGAGCACTTTTGCCTCAGGCTCTCTGCGGTCTGCAGTTTGCGGTCTGCTGTGGCAGCTGGGTGGCCAAGCAGGAGCGCCAGGGCACCTTCTGCCGTGCTCCAACTCTTTTCTCATTTGGAATTCTTCCATTGTTCATTCTGGCGATCCAGTCCTGGAAATACCGACCCTTTAATCTCCCTCTTTCACCTTCCTTCCATTGTCTCTGCACCTTAGGAAGGAACAGGAACAAGGAATCGGCATTCTTTTCGACGTCGGAGCCGACAAAACTCGCATGATCAAACCATCCGGATCATTAATACCCATATCTTCACCATGATTGCCGTCCGCCAATTACAACAGTCCAGGTCTGCCACGCTTCTTGAGTTTTGCTAACCACCGCCTACCTATCCGACGATTTCATACGACAAGGCGCCAACATCAACAGCCTTCACTTTCTTGCGTCGTTGACCATTTACTGGAAAAGAGACGAGAGAAAGAAACACACACAAGCTGCAGACATCGGCAACAAACGACCGAACGAATCCGAACCAGGTCTGAAAACCTTGAAACCCTATTTTACCACGGCGAGCTACGTAACGACGTATTTGGGGTACCTTTCGCGGCGTATCTTTGCCTCTGGCTCCACTCTGTCACGCAGCACCAGCGGGCCACAGTCCACTTCACTTGGCTGGGCTCCATCAGGTCCATTCACCTCACCCGCCATCTCCACCGATTTAACTGGGCATTCATTCGCCAGACCAGCACTTAACTCTGCAGCAGCGAACCCACTCGAGTTGGCACCGTACACCCGCACCACAACCACAGAAGTGGAAGAGGGAAAAAAAAACCAAAGGCACACACTTCGCAACACCCGTTGTTGCCCGCACTGCGACTGGCTCCTCCACAGTCCCACCCACTGGCACGAAGCGAACGAAGCAGGCAAAGAAGCAGCAACCAAGCACAGGTGCAGGTGGAAGAATCCACTGGCGCGCACACGTACGGCACTCGCTCTCGATTTCTCCGCTCCGCTCAATCGGATTCGGCCTCTTGATTTTTTCTCACTTTTTGGCGTTGCCAGCCGTGCCAGCCCTATCGCGGCTTATAAAGGGGATTGAGTCCTTCTCGCAATCCAGACAGAGGTTCATCGCCTCGACAATACCCTGCCGTTTTGAAGGCCTAAAGGGTCCAAGTCCGGGCTTCTGCCCACTCATTCAAGGCGCGCAAGCCGCCACCATCGCTGTTCCCTGCATAAGCGCAGTGGAAGACCCTCCCCCCAGACGACGACCCAAGCCTGCCCGTTAACTGACCCAAGACTTTCGACCCTACCTCATCCCACGCTCGCCCGTGTCGCCCGTGTCGCTTGCTGCACCGCTTGCCCTGCGACTACCACCACATCGGCCTCGCTTGACCGCCGTACGCTATTCCCCCGGGCTGCAGTTCTGGCAGTCAGAGCAGCTACAAACAGCGCCCAGCCGCCGCCCAGCGCGAAAAAAAACAACCACAAGAGCACTGGCCCTCCCCCCAATCACACCCACCGAACGACCCCGAAACCCGTCCCCCTCGGAAATCTGCAACCATGGCGAGCAGCACCTCAGACGCCAAGTCTGCGTCCTCGCAGCGCACTTCACCTTCGCAGACCTCGTCCATCAAGTCCTTCGACCTTTCCTCGAGATCCCCGCATCTTGCTGCCCAGAACGGCCAGCCCGTCCCGACCGGCTCTGCCGAGCAATTGCCAAAGCCTGCCGAAAAGGCTTCGGTCAAGGACCGCTTGACTCGCATGTTCTCGACAAAAGACTCCGGTCGCATTGCTGCAGATACAGCTGTCTCGAGAAACACCACCCCGGGTAACAGCAGCACAGCTCCATCCCCGCCGCCGTCGTCGAGCTCGAAGCCTACCCCTCCACAGCGCAAGATGTCTATCACCGATGCCAAGGCCAAGACGAACGGCAATGCGCCGCCTTCACGCTTCGTCGTCATCCCCGAGGCCCAGGGCGGTCACGAGCACCACCTGAAATCAAGTCGCCGCCAGGAGAAGCTAACCGATATGATTAAGGGCTTCCTCGGCAGGAAGACTGAACAGCCAGTCCCCGAAAACGATCTGTCTTTGGTTTCCAGCTGGGTCGACACTCTCAAGCAAGAAAAGGATGGTCTTGCCTCCTCGGCAGATAAGAAGGGCGTAACCACTGCGCCTACCACTCTGGTCGAAAAGTACGGCAAATGCCAGGAGATCATCGGCCGTRGTGCCTTTGGTATCGTGAGGATTTCGCACAAGAAACTGGAGAATGGTCTCGGAGAGAAGCTTTTTGCCGTCAAGGAGTTCCGCCGCAGGCCCGAGGAAACGGAAAAGAAGTATAGCAAACGCTTGACCGCCGAGTTCTGCATCTCCTCCTCCCTCAGACATCCCAACGTGATTCACACCCTTGACCTTATTAAGGACGCCAAGGGAGATTTCTGCGAGGTGATGGAATTCTGCGCTGGAGGCGATCTTTACACGCTTGTCCTTGCCGCCGGAAAACTCGAGGTTCAGGAGGCGGACTGCTTCTTCAAGCAAATGATGCGTGGTGTCGAGTACATGCATGAGATGGGTGTTGCTCATCGTGATCTGAAGCCCGAGAACCTCCTCCTCACCACCCACGGTGCCCTCAAAATCACTGACTTTGGCAACGGCGAATGCTTCCGTATGGCTTGGGAGAACGACGCGCACATGGTTTCCGGTCTGTGTGGTTCTGCCCCGTACATTGCTCCCGAGGAGTATATCGACAAAGAGTTCGATGCTCGCGCCGTCGATGTCTGGGCTTGCGGTGTCATTTACATGGCCATGAGGACCGGTCGCCATTTGTGGAGGGTGGCTAAGAAGGACGACGACGAGTTCTATGCTAGGTACCTAGAAGGTCGTCGGGACGAGGAGGGCTACGGACCAATCGAGTCGTTACACAGGGTAAGTTGGATTACGGCACCTCAGATGAAGCACTATCGCAGAACTGACCGTCATCAATCCAGGCTCGTTGCAGGAACGTCATCTACTCGATACTGGACCCGAACCCGTCCCGTAGAATCACGGCGTCCCAAGTTCTCAAGTCCGAATGGGGCCGCGAGATAAAACTTTGCAAGGCCGGAGAGGAGGGCCTTTAACAAAACTCCGTCAGGCGGGCCCATAGTTGATGTTCTAGACCCACCTCGGGAACTCGCAAGGGCATCACATCACCGTCTGGCGGGATTGCGCGCATGATTTCGTATGGAGATTTAGGGCTATTCATTTCTCATAGGAATGAGAAAAAAACGTTTACCCTTGAATTTTCGAGCGAACGATGCTAGGATCGCCATCTTGACCTAGCACAGCGACGACAGTCACCTACTTACATACCACAACCCCCCCAAGCCTCTCGTTGTTTGTACTTATGGTAAGAGAGGCAGGAGATGGGGGGATGATAGGAAGGAGAGGAGCAGCCGAAGGATGGGAATGATTCGGATGGATGGACGGATGGGATGGGTGGGCGGCAGAGATCCCAGGGAATGACATCATGCCTCGTTTCGCGTTTGGCCAGCATAGGAGTTTGGAGCACTCATGCATTTTCAGTTCGGGCCAGGGGCTCGCCGTAACTGATTTAACTACCCTTTTCGACCCTCGTTTTTTGTTTTGTTTTTATCACCGCATTGTGTGTGCGTCTTTTCTTCTGACCAGACCACCGCAAGTTATCATGGGCGGATGGAGGGGCCTCTTTCGCTTTCTTCAAGTATAGCATCGTACTGGAACCGGAACTTTGACTGGTGGCCTCTTCTTTTTTACATCACATATCACTTTCTTCGTTGCACTTAAGCCACCTTAATCCTTTTGTCCTTCTTGCGTGCTAGCGCGTGTATTGCCTGCCAGTCGGTATATTATTTTACGCAGCCACTGGCCTATCGAAGCGAAAGGAAGAGTTGGGGATATAGACGGCGAGAGAGGTGGATTTCGGAGGGCGTTTGGATGTTTCCTGTTTTGGTGATTATAGATGCTTAGAGAATCGCTCGGTGTCACACCGTGATGGGATTATTGGCAAAGGTACTAGATGTGCGGTATATCGAAGACAAGAGTCCTCGGACCTGGGATTGAGATTTGGAAGGGGCAGTTTCAAGGGCATAAAGGAGAGGGAAAATCCCTGTGGACATAACGGAGGTTACAAACGGTACATCAAATTCATGGAAAAGGAACAAAAAAGCCCATCAATAAACATCACTGGTTACAGTCCAAGAAGGTCAAAAACAACGAATTCACCCTCTCCTCACAGCGGGAAGCAAAAACCAAGGAAGACAAAAATGTTTTTGCTTGTTTCTCGGGTCCTTCCGCTGACACTCCCGTCCGTATGCGAAAAGGGGGTCAAGGGTAAACATTGTGCGGTCAAACGGTTACCAAATCATAATCATTGTCGAGACAAATACCAAGAAACACCAAGACCACGTATTCTGGGCAATGGGAAATCTTCAAAGGGCCAAGTAGCCAAGCTTTTTGGAAAATCCCATTGCATCCGGACGGTACTGGGATTCATTCTCAGGGACGGAGTCAGGGGCAATATCACAAAGTGCATAAAGCTAGTGGTTGACCAGGGGACGGGATGGATGATGGATTTGGATGGGTGGATGGGGCGGGCGGACAAGCGGGGGACATGGCAGCGATGTCGACACTGGATAGCCGACGGAACGGTTACATTACGGTATGTGTACTTTACGGTGTATGTTACGGGGGATTACCGATTTAGAGTGAGTGGTACTTGGCGGATGGGGTCTTGGCGATGGTACATACTAAACTTGCCAACTTTGGACTTCATGTGAATAATGTTGTTTACTTACCTTACCGTTTGGGAGCACAGTTGACGGCGGCAAATGGATGATGGATTGAATCCTGGGGGTGTGACGACTTACACGACTTTGCGAATCCCTCAACGGCTTGAGCTTATCCTGCCTGAACAACATTTTAGACGAAATTCCCACCAGCTGCTGAACTGAACAACAGTCAGCCCCGATGCCACGATGAGGCTCTTCACCCCCACCACGAGAACGAGAACCACAACTATCAGAACGATAACAACGGGGAGGTTTCTCACCCACCGCATCCTCTCGGCAACCCGTGTTCCTACAACTACAGCAACTTCAACAAATCATCACCATGGCAATCAAATAAGAGCCTACTCCTCGGAAAAGGGCACTCCCCCACCACCACCACCACCCTTCAACCCCGAAACCTACCTCCAAACCGCCACCACAACCCTCTCCCTCATCCCGCCCAAACTCATCCCCGACACCCTCCACCCTACTCAGTCGCATCTGCTCTCTCTCGCTTTATCTTCTCACTTACCGAGCATTGGTCTTCCCCAGGGCTTCAACTCTCAGCCCCCCTCCCCCAACAAGTCCATATTCCCATGGCCCACCCAGGAACAAGCCGCTCTCCCTCCGGGATATCATCTCATCTACTTCCCTCTCCAGACCCCTCCCCACCTTCTCTTCCCCGACGGTACAGACGCTGATCATTGCCCTGGTGCCCCCTTTACGAGGAGGATGTGGGCGGGTGGGAGGATTGAATTTGGGAGGGGGTCAGACCAAAAGTTTAGGGTGGATGGGAGGAAGACGGTTTGTGTTGAGACGTTGGGGACGCCGGTGGTGCAGGTTGGGAACAGCGGGAAGGAGCAGGATCAGAGGGTATGGGTGGATGTTTGGAGGCGGTATCTTACCTTTCCTGAGGGGATGCCCGAGAAGGAGATGGAGATGGTTGTGGGGGATGTTGTTACGGATTTACAGGCCGTGGGAGGGCAAGAGCAGAGTATCACCACAACACCAAACCCACCAAAAGAAGGAGTAATCTCAGAACTCCGCCGTCTGGTCTTCCTCCGCGAACGCCCCGAACGCTCACCCGAACCATATCCAACCCCAAACCAAACCCAACAGAAACTCGAACCGCCTCCAGCTCCAGCAAGGGTGATCCGCGTCCCCCACCAACCCGATTTTTTCTTTAAAATGACGCCGGACGCCACCTTGCTCTTTCAGTTCTCCGCGCTGACGTTCAACGCGCACGCCATCCACTTGGACCCGCTGTACGCGCGAGAGGTGGAAGGGTATAAAGAGCGGTTGGTGCATGGGCCGTTGACGCTGGTGGTTATGTTGAGGGGGGTGGAGGGGTTTTTGAGGGGTGTTGCTGGTGTTGCAGCTCCAGATTCTGTCGCCGCTCATCCTGGGACGCAGATCTCCGAGGCGATTAAGGAGAGGTTATTTGTACCGCCGGAGGAGGAGGAGGAAGCGGTGCCGGGACAAGAGCCTGGGGAGGACGGAAAGAAGAAGATGAAGACAAAAAAGCAGTGGGAGATCGCAAGCATAGAATACAAAAATCTCCGACCGCTCTTTGTGGGCGAGGAGATGAAGGTTTGTGTGAGGTTGTTGCAGAATAGAGAGAAGAAGAGCAGCGGCGGCGACGGTGACAAGGCAGGCTTGGGCTTGGACGGTGGACCGCGCAGGGAGAGGGTTGATGTGTGGATTGAGGCGCCGGATGGGGGATTGGCTGTTAAGGGGACTGTTGGTGTTGAGTGGAGGTAGTACGGGAGAGGAGAAGAGAGGTAAAGAGAGAGAGAGGTGAAGAGAGAGAGAGGTGAAGAGAGAGAGAGGTGAAGAGAGAGGTGAATAGGAGTTAAGATATAAAGCCCGCATCCTCCCGCTCTTTTTGTCTATAGGTTCCTTCTCTCTCCTGCCTTTATACCTCTATGCATGCATGTTATTTACAACCTTCGACTACGCAATCCCCCAGTCGAGCTGCTCATAAACCGAGCCCAGCAGCTGAGGTCTCAGACTTCGAAACAGATACGCGCCAGAACTGCCGGTGAAAGTGAATCATATAACAAATCTCGTTCACGTTCACCATCATATACATACCCATACATAAGACGTCACCAACAGCTTGAACAATGAATGATCATGTTATCCAGTATCCCATTTCCTATATCCTATATCCTAGTACTCCTATCCTATCCTGGAAATATAACCTTCCTTCCGTCCCTTTCCAGTCCATATGGTACCTTCAACTCAAACCACACACAATGCATACCTGCCCTAACCGACCCACCGACTATGCCTTGCCATACCCCATTAACCAACCGACCGACCGGTCGACCTTTCAATGATGCCTTTTTTTTCTTTCCAACCAGTTTCCTTCTTTCTTTCTTCATCCTACACTTACGCACCCTAACCACCAATTTCATCCCACGTCTCCGGTATATACAGCCTTCCTTCCCCTCTCCACTTCCTTTTCCTCCCAAGGGGGGGCTATTATCCAACTACCGATAAACCAAACCCCACTTGCCCCCTTTTGCCCTCCCTTCCTCAGGTTGCTCATTTACCCGCTCACGCGCTCGCTCGCTCGCTCGCTCCATTCGCCTGCCTGCTTCGCTTGCACGATATATGTATGTATGGGGTATCAAAACACACTGCAGTAGTAGTAGTAAAAGATATAGTAGGAAAATTTCCCTCGTTCGTGGGCCTGAGAGAGAGGAGAGAAATTACTCTCAGCCACACTCCCGTCCCCTGCAAATGTTGCATGTGTGAAAAAAAAAAAATGAAATGTTGGTGTGTGTGGTTGGTATGTACAGTGACTGTGTGGTGGCGTTCCATATAGTCTTTCCTTTCTTCCTTAGAGTGTACCCGCTTATTATGCAACTGTTCGAGGATCATCCAATCCGTCAAGGTCGCGCGGGTTCACTTTAGGTAGAAGTTAATGGGGATGTGATGAATAGATCAGGCAAAGCCAGTAGCTTCAAAATCCCTGATCAACTTGATAAGCTCAGAATCATCCTCCTCTCCACCAATGATGGTACCGTCTCTCTTTCTGGCGGTCGGCTCCAGTATAGCCGGAGCCGACGCCGAAGTCATCGTCGAAGTCGAGACAGGCCTAGGAGGCGGTGGCGGAGCCATAGTCGGTGGTGCCGGCGGCGTGAACGAGCTATTCCTACTGGGAACCGGAACCCTGGGAACCGGCGGCGGCGCCGTGGTGGGCTGGTTAGGCGTGGCCGGCATCGTCATAGGGCTGATATCCTCGCTACGGCTGCTGCTGGCGCTGTGGTGGCTGAGGTATCCGCTGCTGCCGGCCATAGTCGGTGGTGCCGGGGGCGTAAACGAGCTATACCTACTGGGAACCGGAACCCTGGGAATCGGCGGCGGCGCCGTGGTGGGCGGGCTAGGCGTGGCTGGCATCGTCATGGGGCTGATGTCCTCGCTGCGGCTACTGCTGGCGCTGTGGTGGCTGAGATATCCGCTGCTTCCGTATCCGGTGCCGTTGGCGTAGATACCGCTGTTGCGGCTGATCTCGTTCATGAAGATGGGGGTTCCGTCGCCGCTACCGTTGATGGCGGACTCGGGGGCCAGCTCCAGTTCGCGCTGGAACTCGAACATGGGGGTGTCGACTTCGGTGACGGGATCGAGAGTCGTTTCGCTGATGTCCGGGAAGAGCGAGAAGGATGGGATCGGGGGTGGCGGCAGGGTGGGTGGTGAGGGGTAGGCTCCGATGTTGTATTTGCCGGAAGCGATCATAGACGAGCGGACGGTTGCCCGACGTGCTTTGAGCATCGCAGCGGTGTCTGGTGCCAGTCCTCCTTGGCCTCCCGCTCCTTGTTCGGTAGGGGACATGTCTACTGCGTTTCTACCCGTGTCGTCAATAGGATTCTCAACGTCCACGGCCGCAGGCGAACCGGGCCAGACTTCCTCCTGGCCGTCAGAAGCAAGACCATCAAAGTCGAGCGTTTGTCCGGAAGCTTCCTCGAGCGCGTGGCGGTTCCGTCTGAGAGAGCCGTCGAGCTCATCAAAGAGTCGTGACAGCACGGTACGGAGCATGGTCTCCTGCTCCTTCAGTGGATCCTTCAGGTTGCTGCTGCTGCCGTTGGCGGCGGCATGTTGCGTCACCTTGCCCAGCGACAAAGACTTGTGGCTCTCGTGTTTCTTGCCCTTCTTGCCCTTGGTAGGTACCGTGCCGGTTCCCGTGGTGCTGGTCAAGATCTGACCATAAGGACCTCTGTTCAGGCCCTGTAACGTGTTCTTCCAAATGGCATCCCTCTCCCTCCCCTCGACGGGGAACTCGATGATCTGGGTGTTCGTCCGCATGCTCTGCACCAAGAACTGAAAGCTTGTACAGTTGAACTTGTTGTCTTGGCAGTCAAACAGCATCAACTGCCTATTTTCGCTGATCACCTTGCCCAAAATGCCTGCATCCTCATGCAAGTTCTGGTTCCGGATCCTGAGGTAGGTCAGGGTCTTGTTGTGCGTCAACCCGATAAGAGACCGACCGAAGCCCTTGGCGAGTTGTCCATCGTCGAGTTTACCGCTGAAGCCAGAAATGTCCAGATAACGGATCGACCTGTTTTCGGCGAAGAAGCGCTCGAATACCCGAATAGCTTCGCGACTGCAAGTACCTTGAGACGGGGTTGAAGGAGCAGTTCCGAGGAGGCTCAACGAGGTGATGTATCTAGTTTCCGTGAGTGCTCTGATCAACGACAGGTAGTGACTTTCTTCCCGGAATTCGATCATCTCCATGCTCAATCCGGCCGGGGTCTGCGATTGACGAATGGCGTCGCACAAAGCATCGATTCCCTCCTCGACAGGGTTGCCGTTGAGACAGAGATAAAGTCCGTGATTTACACCGATGGCGTTGAACAGCCTGGCGGCTTTAGCTCCGGTGATGGCGCACCGGTTCAACACCATTTTCCGGAATCGCACAGGTACCTGGTTGTCAATCTTGGAACCTCTCAATGCCAGGAACTCTTCGATCTCGCGCAAAGTAGGGATATTAAGCTAAAATGAAGTCAGTAATGGCTCCCGGTCCCCTGTTTTCTGTCCAGACTTACCGCATAGTTCGAGACATCAAGTAGTTCCAGGCCCGGGAGATTCTCAAGTGCCTCGATGGGGAGCAATGGTCCGACCATTTCGCCCCGAAGGCTTCCAGCAAGGTTCAGCTCCCTCAGATCCGAAAGACTGTATAGCAGATCGGGAACAGTCTGGCAGGCCACGCGCCCCGGGTTACCGGACAAATCCAGAAGCTGCACCATCCGAGGTCCATCCAGAAGAGGTGTGATGATCAAGTCTCGCAGACTCATGTCGTCCAAGCCGCAGTACGAAACATCCAGAGCTTGGATAGGCGCAGCCTTCAGCGCCTCAGCCAGCTCAGCGAGATCGGGTTGCAGCAGCAGGTTGCCGGCAAGAATCAGGCGATTGCATCGTGTGATGCCGGCCTTGAGTAGCTCTAGAATAGGCGTGAGGAACTGAAGGCTGGGCGTATCTTGTCCGCTTGTTGAGACCTTGTTGGGGTAAGACTTGGATGCATTGGTGAAGTCGATCTGGCGAATGTTTTCTGAGCAAAAGGCAAGGGCATGGAACTCCTGGTGCAGTACGGGGCTGATCTTGAGGATCTCGATCTCGTCGGTTCCCAGAGCGACCACTATGGGAACAAAGTTAGTGATCAATAACAGAAAAATAATATCAAGCCGGCAAACTTACAAGTCCGGCTCAACCAGGCAACATTTCCCCGTCTCGCATGGTGATCGCTTACGCTCCACAGCACGCCCAAGTCGACATCGCGGAACGACAGCGAGTTGAAGTAGTCGTTGTATCTCAATGCGCGCAAGACAGCCAACAGCTGGAGTGGTGAGTAGCTGTTTCCATCCTTAGCGGGCAGTAGGCGAAACTCGGGGGCAAACTTTGTCTTCCAGTTGATTTCCCAATCGACCGCAGGGCATCGGTAGGCTGCTAGGTAGGCATCCAGAGTTCTCTTGACGCTTCCAAAATCCTCACCGGCGGTAACGAGATGTGTCTCCTTGAGTCCGGTAACGTGGAAGATCTCGCGACTCTGCCAGATTTGCGGCCATGCAGGCTTTAGGTAGCGGTCGACAGCACAGAAGTCACGAATGATGTGGCGGTAATAGCGACTCGCGAGTTCTAGTGTGATTGGTGGTTGGAATGGATCCCTGAATACACGTCAGTGAGATGAGAGCCTTTGAAAGACAAGACAATGATTAGATGTTCTTACCGGAAGGTGATGTTGAATCTTTCTTGGTGGATAGTCCAGTCGGCCTTGAAGAGTTCCAGGGTTACTAGACCGAAAGTCTTGTGCTTGCAAACTAGGTCGCCGTTCTTTCCCCTCTGCAGCTCAATAAAATAACAGAGGTGGGGTCCGATGACCAGGTAGAATGCTGGACTTTCCTGTGGCTTCTTGGGGTCGTCCTCTTGCTTGAAGCCAGACTCCTTCCGGGTGATGCCTCGTGGTACTACGGGAAATATTTGCAAATTATGGTTGGTAAACTTGGGCTCCTCGGTCTCTTGAATCGTCCTGATCAGCTCGGACACCTCGACCGAGCGGCGCGCAAAATCCTTCTCCTCTATATGGGGCCCTCGGATCGTCTGAACAATATTATATAGCTGCTCATCTCTGTCGGTAGGAAGGTCAAAGTAGAAGGTGGTATGAAGGAAGGAGACCCCGGATTGTGCTTTCCACCATACTTCTAGACCAAAGGACGGTTTGGTGCTCTCGGCCACAAATACGGACACAATCGAGGTAGTCGGGATGACGAGGATAGGTTCTGGTGGGGGGCCCATGCTCGCTGGTCGTTGGCCATCGCTCTGAAGCTGAGGGAACAGGGCGAAGACATCGGCGCGGTTCTTAACCTTGACGAGATAGTCTGTGGTGACGACAAGGTAAGGTGTCTTTGTCGTTAGTAGTTTGGTGTCGGTCTCTAGAGCCGAAAAGCCCTCGACATCTTGGGACTTCCATTCGATGGAGGCCGGAGTTGTTGTGCATGTGCTCAGGGTGTCGGCGACTGACATGCGACTATAGTCGTCCGAGAAGCCGGAGCTTCGGCGATTCATCACCTCGAAGGGGGCCGAGACAGGCCGTGACTTTGACAGTTTGCGCCGATGTGAGAAGCTCGAGGGTCGTGGGTTATGGTTGGCGCTGCTGTTGCTGCTGGTGCTGTTGCTATGATGGTTGCTGTTGCCGGGGGCAGGGCCGGTGACGCTGTACTCGAAGACGGACGAGTCCCGGCTGCTGTGAGACCTTTTTGTCCTGTGGCTGAGGTTGGAAAGGGAGAACAGTTTGTGGTCCCCCTCGACGGTGACGGAGGAAGAACTGGCCGGTGAACTCGGGATGGTGGTGACAGGGCTGGCCACAGAACGGTTCGATCCAGACCCATCCGAGTCGGTCTTTAATGGTAACAGGAGGGATTTCCTCCTGCGCCTCGAATCCACTGGAAATATGGAGACCGGCATCATGGTCCCCAGCGAACCCCGTCCGATCAGGCCCATCCACGATGACGGTATCGGTACCTCTACCAGTCCGGTCCAGCCAGTAGTCCAGCGGCGGGAGGGTTAGGACTTGGGGGGGAGACTAGGGCTCGAAGGGGGGGTGTAACGGTGGTAACGGAGGTAGTACGGGGACCGCGGGCGGCAATAATGACAGCGATATGTAATAAGGGATATTGGGTATCCTCTTTTGGCTTCGTGTTTTTGATATTGGGCAAAAAAAAAAGAATGAGCTTTTGCGGCTCCTTGGGCTGCTTGGCTCCTTGCTTGTGGTGTCTGACCGCCAAAAGGGGCGGGGGGTGCGTGGGCGGGTTTGTTGAATTGTTCCAGATTTGGCTTCCTTGCTTGTTTCTTTCTTTAGCTCTTGAAGCGAGACTGGGACAATCTCGCTAATAATGTGCTTCAGCGTCCAGGACCACCACAGGACAGGCACAGGGACAGGCACAGGGACAGAACAGATCCAGGTCCAGGTTCCAGGTACCGGCCGCGGGGCACCAATTGATGTTTATGTAGTGATTAGAAAGTGGATGGATGGATCAGTGGTCTCAGTGCTTCAGGGCTCTGGATGGATGTCTCGTACGAGCCAGGCGGGAGCGCAAGCAGCATACAAGATGAAGGTCGGCCGTCCAGTTCGTCACAGGCCCTCGCAGGCCGTCCGATGCGCTGGGGGAGGACGTCAGTTAAAGAAGGACTTTGGATGACGGGTCTGGCGAGGGTCCATTCGGGTATCGGATGATGCTCGCTAACGGGCCTTGGCGGCGTCGGTCAGGCCGGGCAGTGGCACCGGGGCCAGCAGATTGAGGGCGCTGTCAAGGAGCTGAGCAGTGGAAAAGAGAGAAAAAAAAAACAAAAAAAACAGTGAAAACCGGGATTGCGAATTGGAGAGCTGAGCTGGTGAGCGGGGCGGCCGTTCTCGATCAATCGGATCCGATTCCCGGGATCATGGATATTGGAGATATGGAAAGGTCGAGTTTTTTGCTAGGCAAGGCACCCGGGATTGCGGTTGCCGTTGCGGTTGCGGTTGCGATGAGATGCGATGCGATGCGATGCGATGCGATGCGATGCGAATCGACGACGGGGACCCGGATGGTCAGTATGTATGCGACGACGATGGATGGGGTTTTGGCGGGTGTGATGATCTTCTAGGTAGTCGTCTAGGCTGGCAGTGTAGTCGGTCTCGTTGGCTCCCAAAGAGAGTTGCCAATCCGCGGCTGAGATTGGCCGGATTCTCCTTGTTTCGGTTCTGAACAAACAGAGCAGCTTGATGGATCATGGAAGACGGCAAACAGGAGAATGGCTCGATGGGAAATTCATCAGGACGGATACCGAAAGACAGTTGCTTTTTTTTTTCTTGCTGCTTCCAAGTCCTGCCAAGATGCACGTTATAGGTTTCTATCCAGTATCCAGTGGTGCTCTGCTGGCCTGACATTGGACTGAATGGAGAGGTGTGGGATGGCAGAAATCAATGGATCAATATGGCATGGCATGGCCCGCCAACTGACTTGACAACCTACAGTACCGAACGTAGAAAACTACCCGCCCTGCCCGTTGTGTTCATCCATCCATCTTGTGCTGACTTGTGATCAATATCCATCCGCTATCGTCCTCGCTCGCTTTTCCTTGTCCGCCCGCGGCAGAGCAGGCAGGGCATGTCTGGCAGGGCATCTTGATAAATGGAAATCCCAAGCCGGCCAACTGCCAGGCCCTGTCTCAACACGGGCTTCACGGGCAATGAATGGTGCCTGTCGTCCACCCGCCCTGTCCATCACTTGTCCACCACGGCGGAAGCAGCCCAGTCCGGCGCGATAGAGAGCTTCGATAGCAGTGGTCGATCGGACCCGGAAACAGCCAGCTGTCGCAGTGCAATCAGGTCCAGAGAATGATGTTATCATACCGGTTTCCCAGTCAGGTTGCCGCCAATGAGAATGCTGCGGGGCTCCATGCCGGTCGGGACCCCCCTCTGCCAAGTCTTTGGATTCCTGCCAATTGCGAACGTCAAGCTTCGCGATGTGTTCCTGGATGCCCGGGCCCAGTCCAGTCACTGCACCCCAATCTCCAATCTTCTCTTTCGGCAGGCCATCAAGGTCCATGTAAATTTTTATTTTTTTCACCAGTTGCTTGTTTCTTATCGTTCTCGTTGGCTCTCTGGAGAAAGTTGGAGCTTGTGAAGCAGACCAGCAGCGAGCGGACGGGGACAGGGGCAGGGGCGCGGTAACAAAAGGGCGTGCAACTCTTGTGTGCTGTGTCAAATCTCGTGAACCCTCTCGTTTTGTTCAATGATTTTTTTGCGAATTTTGATTTCCGCATCTGTGCACTCTTGTCTTCAGAGTCAAGGTAACGGGGTAACAAGATCACACAGGGGAAAAAGGAGCGATCTCGATGCAGAAGCTGTCGATCCCGGCCGGATTCGGGGAGGTTGCGAATGGAATGGAAGAAGCTTCCATGGTTGGCTCACGACGGATCATGGGCCTCATGTTTTCGGGAATTTCGAAGGCTCCTGGCGCCGACCGAAGCCCAGCTTCGAAGCAAGAAGCAGAGCCTCACTTTCTTTCTTCAACTCCTTCTCACAATTTCCGATGTGTAATTGGCATTCCTGGTGAAGTGTGGCGCGAGCTATCCACTTGAACCAACTCTGGTGTGGCTTGCACATTCCTTTTCTCCACCGCATGAAATCGCATGCAGGGCGAGAACGTGGCTTCCCTAGTGGCCCGGTTCTGAATGTTTCGGTCCCTTTCAGTTGAGAACGGGAACTGCCTGTGAATGGCACCRTCTCTTCCTCGGGATCCGACCACTGCATCCATAAAATGTTCCAAGCCCTCGTCCAGTCACATCGCCAGTGGCCTCTTGCGATCCTATAATATCATGCGAAACAACCCAGGGTCGCCAGGGAAAGCCTTTGATGAGGATAAGGAATAAGGATGAACTCCTTATGCATTCATCATGGGATCTTCCCTCCGCACTTTTTCCAGAAAATAAGCATTGCACGTGTGCACATGGTCCCATGCCTGTAGCGCATAGCAGTGTTGTACGTACGCATTAAAGTTGCAGTACGCTCTCGTCACGCCTCAATGCACAGCCAAGAGCAGTCCTCCCTTCCCTTATGAGTCCCCCTTTTTTTTTTCCCTTCCCGCTCACTCACTCACTCCCTGTGCACATCCATCCTATCTCTTGGGCTGAATCTCTTGTTCGGAATGTTTTATTCCCTGTCTTGTCCGTCCGCGGCCGCGGCCAGAGACGAGATATAAGGGAACTGACATGACGAGGATTGCAATGCAAGCACGGCCCGGCATCCGATATGGGACAATACAATCCAGCCCTGGTTTGTTTGTTAGTCTGGTACAAAAAAGCTAAAGCTTTACTGGATATAGGAAAGCGTTCAGCTTTCTATCGGGTAACGCCGTGAGTGATATCTTCCAGTCTTGAAGGCCTTGAAGGAGACGGAGAGAGGCATAAGAGGACACCCATCAGAGGCTTCTGTAGCGTCACAAACCCTTGCCATCCTACCTATTAAATCGACTGCCTCCCCATATTAGTTCGACTGTCTCTAACTTAAAAAGGCAAGGCAGTCTATCATATATGTCATAGGGCTAGAGCCCAGAGGTTAAGCTTAGCTGTTGCCAAACTATGTTATACAGCTTGCTAGCTCGATAAGCCAATAAGCCAATGCGAGCCTTTTGGTTAGCTAGGCTACGTGACTACTTGGTCCGTATAGTCTTAGCACCATATATAAAACCTTCTTTCGACTATACCCTTCTAATACAATCTTCCTTTCCTACTTTTCTTATTAAATATAGTATTTTAATTATTATACAACTATTCGCTATATAATACTCTTATAAACCTATTATATTATATTTAATCTTCTTTTTAAACCCTTTCATTACCGTTATTATTCTTTTGTAAGTACGCTAAAAAGAGTTCCTTCTTATTATTTTAATTTTTTGTAATATTCCCTTCTTTTATCGCCTCGTTTCCTCGCGATATAACCTTCCTTCTACGTCTTTCACATTTCTACATCGCCCTTTTCTCGTCGGTACGTTAAGAGAATTTACCTCCGTCGCTCTTACTCTCCTTCTAACGACGCTCATCTCTCGCTTGATTTTTCTTTTATCATTCGATCCCTTCTCTTCGTCTATGATTAATCCTAATTTTAGTTGTATCACAGGGCGAGGTGAAGGGTAGGAGGTAGATTGGATATGCGTAGTTGTACGAGGAGAAGAGAAAAGAGGTGTGCGCAGGTCTAGTGATATAGGGCAAGGCATAAAAGCCATGCCTAGAGCTAAGACCAGCGCACGTGCACATGCACGTGATGTACCATTGCCAATGGCAGCAATGGCATAGCACGAAGCTCAACTGCCCATGGCAGGAGCCGTGCATGTGCCAAGCACAGTCACAGGTAATCCTGTGACAAGTTGCTACTATCTAGACTCCTGTCCTTCTTAAGAAATTTATAAAGAATAAGAGGATTTCGATATATATATATATTTAAGAGTACTAAACTCTACGTAGATAGATTCGCTACCTATAATATAAATTTATTGCCTACTTTTCGCCCGCCGTTAAGCTTTTTAATTTAAAAATAATACTGTTCTTTTAACCTCTATCTCTATTAAGCATATCTCGGTTAGAAACGCTAACAATTCGTCGATATTAGCGTTACTAGGGAAGTTTTAAGTTTAATTTACAATAAGGGAGATGAAGAAGGAGGAATAAAAGAGGAGAAGGATTGTAAGAATAGTTCTTATAGGTTTAGTAATATAAAAGGCGAGGATAGTATGACAGGGTGGAATGTACATGCCCATATAGCCAAACCTATAAAAGATAGGACGATGTTCGCTTGCCAACGAACATCAGAAGTGCATACTATATAGGCAGTCATAACCCTGTGATAGATAGATAATGTTCGAATATAACTTGGTAAGGGTTTAAATAGTTATAATAGAAATAGTTAAGAAGAAGAGTTCTCAAACTAAATAGAGGTCTTATCAGTGGATAAAAATAATCCTAATAATATTATAGATAGGAGAGGGCTATTATAGTCTAAAAGGAGGAGCTGAACTAGGTAATTAGGAGGGTGAAGTCTTTATAAAGGAATAAATAGGATATTAATTCATCTTATTATATTACTCTATAGTTAGCGAAGTAAAAATCCTTCCCGAATCTCCTATAGCGTAGCTGGCATAATGCTAGTATCTACTATAATATATAATTGTAGGAGGGTAGTAAATATAATATTTCGTAAGCATAAGGATTATTATAATCGCTTCTAGCAAGAAGTATATAAAATTATTTAAAAGATAGCTCCTATTAGTAGAAAAAGTAGAGCAATATGAAGTATTGGATAATAACTTTAATACTAATTGCTCGCGTATAGATTTACCTAATAAAAGAAGGCCCCAGATAGGTAAGGTTTAGAAATGTCCCTTAATTTAATTTTAGCTCCTATATATTAGGAAGTAACTCTATAAAGGTAGGTACTTAGTAAGATACTGCTAACTTGAGTAGGGAGTAAATAGTTGTATAACGTTTATTTAGGGGTTTAGTATAGATACTTTTCTTAGTATTATTAATTCTTCCCTATTTAATTAGGTATTTAGCTAGGTATAATTGTACTAGATTTTAGCTATTTTCGTATATTTAGTTGCGTAGATATCTATATAGTAGACCACGCTCTCTAAGAGGGAGTAGGGGGTAATATTATAGGGCTAGAGCCTAGGAGTTAAATTTGGCTGTTGCTAAGCTGTATTATATAGCTTACCAGCTTAATAAGCTGATAAGTTGATGTGAGCCTTCTGGTTGGCCAAGCTACGTGACTGCCTAGCCTGTGCAGTTTTGGTACTAACATACACAAAATCTTCTTTTAGTTGCACTCTTCTAGTACAATCTTCCTTTCCTACTTTCCTTGTCAAATATAACATTTTAACCATTATATGACTGCTCACTATGCAATACTCTTGTAGACTCATTACAATATATCTCAGGTTGCTTCCATCTTCTATCTCGACATTCGATATCTCAAACTTGAAAGATCGCAGAAAGAATGACAGATCTTAATATTATGCTACCAATAGCGGGCCCATCTCCAAGTTATGTACTATTATTTGGTAGCCTTTCTGGTAGTATTGTGGAAGATAAAGCGGAAGATATCCGTCTGCGCTCCTTTACTGCCTCTACCAATCTATCCTTTGAGACTTTAAAAGTCCCTTTTGCATTTGAAATTTCTAAAGCGCTCGCTCTCCTTGTACTTCCATTCCAGAGGAGACTTTCGCCCAAAGAATACCGGCGCAATGGCTCCCGTCGCTAAGACGGGCGGAGGTGACTTTGGGAAGTTGAGATGGAAGACGGGAGTAGCCTAAGATATAGATTGCTTTACCTTTTCAGGTTAGAGATAGTCGAACTAATATGGGGAGGCAGTCGATTTAATGGGTAGGCTTGCCATTGTCCCATATCGCCTCAAACGGAGGACAGTTTCTCTCTTAGAAGGCCAATAAGAGCTCCAAAACTTCCCTGTTCAACCCATGATCGAAGAACCAAACTAACAAACAAACCAGCATTGTATTGTAGGACCGCAACACTGCACTGCGGCTGCAAACCTACCTATTTGCCATGACATGACCTCAAGTCTTCCCCTGTCGTGCCCGTCGTGCCCGTATGGCCCCCGTTACACAAACACGGGATGGGCGATACGAACGCGCTGTTGGTGGCCGCAGATATATGACCGCCGTCCGTCATGCCGTCGCGGCGAGAGAACGCAAATACTAGCAGATGTAGAGTAGTAGTCCATTCTTCGGAATTGGCTATTGCCATTATCTCGCTGCGCTTCAGAGGGAAAGCGGGCTTTGTCTTGATCTGATCTCTTACTTCAACTATCCGAAAGAGAAGGCGCTGAGCCTCCCCAAAAGGAGATTACACACACTTGCCCTTGGTGTTCTTCATCTCCTCTTCCGAAGTCACACCTCGGTGTCAGCAGCCGCGAAGAAGATCACCTTGCAGACCGCTTGTCGCTTCTCTGTCAAGTCTCAAAAAGATGACCTCATTCACAGCACATGGATAACCTATCCTGGACGACGAATCCCCCGCTCGCGAAAGTAACACTTGTTAGGCGACGGAGGAAGAGATTGGGATCGTTCCCGAACAATCGTGAGGATTTGCACTATGACGTTGAACCTGTGGCCTCTTTGGGCACGGGAGTTGATGAAACGACAGCGGTTTCAGCGTCGATCTTCTTTGGGCATCTCGGTGCTCTGAAGCATCCCTGTTCCTGGAACAAGAAGATTTACCATGTTGTGTGGAGGATCCGCTGAGATTTCCCTAGCTTGCATCGGTCTTTTGTCTTTGTTGAGGCTTGAGAGAGAGATCAGATATCGCGTTTCTACGCCCTCATTTTCCACAGCGAGACAAGATGAATAAATGGATGATATCTGATGCCTTCCCAATGCTGATCCACCACGGTTAGGTAGTATCATTGATCGTATTAGGAAAAGGGGCAAGGGTCAAAAAGAATGCCGGGTCGGAGTTCATGCGACCTGAATTCCGCCTTCACTCAGCCTTTCATCTTCTCAGCTGCGACCGTTGGCTTGACCACAAAGAAGGTTGAGTGGGCACGCACGGCTAGTAGACGGTATAAGGTGAGGTGTCAGGGTACATACCTAGTTGTATAAGGTGTCGATGCGATGGGTTGGTGCCGGTGAGGAAAATGAAGAGTTGGAGTCCATTCGCAGGCCTGTTGTCACTGGGGTCGCTCAGACTTCTCGATAGGAAAATCCGTGAGACGAACGGAGGGTTACGCGACAGATCAAGGAAATGAATGGGGGCTTTTTCCGCGGTATAAGTTGCCCCGTGCTGTTCTCTCTTTCTACCGCCCTTCCACGCCCATAGTTCCAGCATGAGATTGTGGCCTGCAAAAAGCGAAATAGGGGTCAATAATCGACGCCGTGGCTGGAGCAAAGACGCAACAAAGAAAAGCTTCCATGCAGACGAGTGTGCTGATTTTGGTGGTGGCAATGGAACGTTGAAAGTTTGGTTGGGGCGGTTATCTGCGTGGTGGGCGTGGAGGTTGCCCGGCTACCCGGACATGTTGCCGGAACCACGGCTCTCTGGTGCTCGGACGGCGGTCAATACCTAAGATGGGAAAAAGCCTAACAATCTCCCTACATATCCACATGGCTGATGTTTCATTTTCGGTCCCTAGTGCCGATCCTCCACTTTGTTGTTCACTTCTTGTTGTTGCCGGGTGCTGTGTTTGAGTTTTCTTTGCGCCTCGTCGTGCCGGTCGCGAGACACCAACAACAGCAAAGAACAATCCTTTGAGCTTTAGGAGAGAATGGCTTGACGGGTGTTGGCTCGGTATCTACCACTATCCACGGCGTTGTGACACTTGGGGCACAGAAGTTGGATGCCATCATTTCCAAATACGACGTCGTCTTTTTCGGTTCCCGAGCGATGTGAGAGGTGGGAGCCAAAGAAGCGCCTCGGATGGCCCGTGTTCGAGTTTCAAGGGGCGTCTTCAACGATAGGCGGCTTGGCGGCGGATGATTCTGCAGGCCGTCCAATCCGCCGCTAGCGTTGGAGCCCCCGCTCTCTCGTCGCAGACACTTGCAGAGCGAATTGCAGCCTTCTTCGCAGTGCAGTCGCAGTCACGTCCAGGCCGCATTCAACGCCGCGGTTTCCTCTTCTCAGCAGCCCGCTAGAGAGGGTGTAAGGTGCAGTGGAAGGGGCCATCGTCCCAATCCAGGCTCAGCAGTGGGCAGCCAGACCCCCGGCTGCCCCCGCGGCGGCCACTTCCATCGTGACAACAAGTGGAAGTGGAAAGACTCCATGCTGCCTCCTCCAGTTTTCTTTCTCCATTGCCGAGTTGTCGGGCTAACTTTTTCTTCGTCTCTCTTTCCCATTCGCTCCGCAGTCGGCATTGAGGGGTTTTCCGTGGTCTCTTTCGTGTAAAGAATTTGCGCACTTTGTTGTTTCTCTCTTTCCTTCAGCGCTCACATTCCACCCCAGACAAGTCAACTTTTGGATCATCGCGGCAGCCATAGGCGCGACGCACAGGGCACCACTGCAGATACAGCAAGCACTGCACAGGCTTGAGTGGCAGAAGCACACCTCTTCCATATCCACCTCTAGGTACTACTCGCATTGACATCCACACTTCACGATTACATATCATTTCGGCTGGTTGCTTTGCTTTCCCATTCTCTTGCGCGCGAGTTTCAAGAGACAATAAAGAGGGTTGCCGTCGTTGTCGCAGAAATCCTGTTGCGCCCACTTCCCACTCCCCCCAGGAGACAAAGTGTTAGCGGGCCGGGCGGCTTTGTGGTTACCGTTAGTCTCCTCGTTGGCTGTCAGTGTCGCGAATAAGGAGATTCCACACACATCTCTAACCAAGGGCCCCTTGCTCCCTCTCCACGTCGTCTTTCCTGCTTCATATCCAAGCGTGTGACCACCAACACACGCTCACCACGCACCAGCTCCAGGCATTACCGCACCTTGTTGAGCTTGTTGGGCCCGACGCCAAACATTCTTTGGTCGCTTCATCCACTTCCACATACGTCGGACGACGGGCAAGCCACTGATTGCCGGACAGCGGTCAGCCCATCTTTGGCTTTTTGGATTAGCATCGGCTGTCTGTGCGCCTACATACCTCTATCACCATCAGCGTTCTCTGCAGAAAGCAGCAGCAGCAACAAACCGCCGCCGCCGCCTCTGCTTCTGCTTCCATCGATCCCCCAACCGCTCTGCACGCGCAAAACATTCGACGTCGTCTCGCCACCGCCATCAATTACACCCTAATAGCCCATGTCATCAATACTTCCTAGCTGACCGTCGCTTCAACCATGGCCATGCTGGCATCCAAGTCGCCCTTCACCCCTTCGTTGGGTTCCCAGTCGTCCACCATGATGGCAAGCACACCACAAACCGCCTACGCTCCCTCGCGAAGAGCGCCTGCAGTCTCTCATGCGACCAGCCAGAACTATGCGAGTCCTACCGAATCCGAATTCTCCGACCTCGACGGGCCCGAATCGGTCAAGAACTGGGACGAGGACAGGGTGTGCGACTATCTCAGGAGCGTAAAATGCGGCGACTACGAAAGGATATTCCGCAAAAATCACATAAACGGCGAGGCGCTTTTGGAGATTGACAAGGAGGTCCTCAAAGAGATGGGAATTGAAAAGGTTGGAGATCGCGTCCGCTTGTTTCTGAGCATCAAGAAACTCCGGACACAGACCTATGCGAACCAGAGAAAGAGAAACAGGGTGAGTTTGGCTATCCCGGTGCCCAAGGTTGCCACTTTGGCTTGGCTTAATGGCTAATACCGTTCTAGGAATCCTTTGCTGTGCTCGATAACCAGTATTCAGCGACTTCTTCACGAGTGCCCATCACAAATCGGTCAGCGGCGACGTCCGCTCCTCGGCGCTATGACCGTCAGTACGAACTCAACCCCAATGCCGACATGTCGAAACCTTCCTCGCGGCCGACCTCGCCCCTACCTAGTTCCGACTACAGCAGACAAGCCAGGCGAGGCTATGGGCAACAACAGGGCTATGGCAGTCAACCTACACAGGCTGCTCCCTCGCGGTTCCCCATGTCTCCTCCCGAGTCCCACTCCGGCCGATTGGTACAAGCCCACACCAGGAACAATTCCAGCATGGATGGTTCGCTGATGGCTGCGCTGCCACAGGGTCAGGATGTTATTCGTGTCATCTCCACAGGTGGCGTAACCAAGGTTGTTAAGATTGCCGACTGCAACACCTGTGAAGAGGTCATGCGTGTTACCCTACGCAAGTTTGCCCTGCGGGAGGACCATGAAAGGAATTACTGCTTCTGGGTGCTGGCCGGCGTTGATCCGGACCCGAACCAATGCCGCCGCCTCGGAGATACTGAGTTGTGGAGAGTCATCAAAGACCATACCCGCCCAGAGCGCAACCGCTTGATTCTCAGGCGTGTCCCTTCTGGTGAGCCGGGCAAGGCAGAACTTGAAAGAGCAGCTGCCATTGCGATGGAGGAAGCACAGCAAACACATAGGACTCCAATTGAGCCTACCGACAAGCGGAGTCAGCTGAAGCTGCAAAAGGTGCTGGGAGTGGGTTGGGAAGACCTCCAACAACAGCCTCCGCTCTCTCCCATGTCCTACCAGGACAGAGAAAGAAACGTCTCCAATGCTGCTAGGGATCTGGAGCGGCCAGCGCCTCTGGAAACTCCCAGGGCCATGCCTCGCCGTACACAGGCGCTCCGTCAGTTCGGTGGGCTGAGACCGCCTAGCGAGCTGATCGCCTCGGATCTTACGAGCTACTTCCCAGATCACTCTCGTGAAGCTATCGACAGGACAGCCCGGTTGTCCATGAGACGCTCGGCACGTCTGAGTAGAGTGAACCATCGTCTGAGTGTTGCTAGCACCCTTAGCTTTGCCTCTAGCATACAAGACGCTCCGCCAATCCCTACCATCGCAGACAGCTGGTTGACCGCTTCCAACCAGATTGCAAAGGTACGCCCGCGTGATGTGCTTTCAAGGGCGCCTCACGGATATAGAGACTCCGTGGCTTCGTCCGTGCTTGATACGCTACAAGAAGAAGGCTCCCCAACCGAGCCTAACCGGAGATCATTCGTCCCATTTTCGGACAGCGGCTCGGATACAGCTGCAGTTAGCGTCATTGATCCCGATGGAAACATAGTCAGACACAGTTACTACGATAGCGGCACCACTAACTCGGCCGATTCCGCGGTAATCCAGGAAGCGCTTACTGAAGATGGTGAGGATGCTGCTGACAAGGAGCTCCAAACCTTCCTAGCGGGTGACGCTTGGGACGACAGTATGTGGATGAAGGGTTCCCTTATCGGTCAGGGTTCATTTGGCTCCGTGTACCTCGCCCTACATGCCATCACTGGTGAGCTGCTCGCCGTGAAGCAGGTCGAGACACCTGCACCTGGTGCAGACAGTAAAAACGATGCCCGCAAGAAGAGCATGATTGATGCGCTCAAGCGCGAGATCACCCTCCTTCGTGACCTTCAACATCCCAACATCGTGCAGTACCTGGGCTGCAGCTCATCCGCTGAATATCTCAACATTTTCCTCGAATACGTCCCCGGTGGTTCCGTCCAAACCATGCTCAACCAATATGGTGCACTCCCCGAATCACTCGTCCGCAGCTTCGTTCGCCAAATCCTCCAGGGTCTCTCCTACCTCCACAACCGTGACATCATCCACCGCGACATCAAGGGCGCCAATATCCTCGTCGACAACAAGGGTACCATCAAAATCTCCGATTTCGGCATCTCCAAGAAGCTCGAAGCAACCAACATCCTCAACGGCGCCAACAACAACAAGCACCGCCCCTCGCTTCAGGGGTCCGTCTTCTGGATGGCTCCCGAAGTAGTCAAACAAACAAGCTACACCCGCAAAGCCGACATCTGGTCGCTCGGCTGCCTGGTGGTCGAGATGATGACGGGCACTCACCCGTTCCCCGACTGCACCCAGCTGCAGGCCATCTTCAAGATTGGCGGCTCCAAGGCCTCGCCGACGATTCCGGATAACGCTAGCGAGGAGGCTAAGCAGTTCCTTGCGCAGACGTTTGAGATTGATCATAATAAGCGGCCGAGCGCAGATGAGCTGATGTTGAGCCCCTTCTTGACGCCTGTGCCAGGGACATAATCGCCCAATATTGTGTCATGTGTGAGGAGGACTTAATATGGGCTTGAATTGTAGTGACAAAAGCTTTTGTATGTGCTGCAACTTATCTGTGAGGTTTGTCTGTCATGTCTGTTGTATGCTGGTGTCTGTCGAATGATCTGTCACAAGATCCTTCTTCTTCCTTTCGTTTCCCAAGTTCTGTTTTGATTACCGTTTTTTGTTCGATTGATGTTTTCCAGCGGGCTGGCTGGCGCCGGGCAGGACAGGGCAGGCAAAAAAAATGGCACTATTTCCGACAAATACCACGACTACTACCGACGGATGGCATCTTGTTTTGTTTGGGACGGGAGACATTTTTGTTTGGCAACCTTCCTTTTTTTTTTTTTTTTTTTTCTCTCTTCCTTTTTTTCCTCAAAACTCCCTTCATTTTTCTCATATACAATACCTACCTACTACAGACACGGCGGCAGGGAGGTGTTAAGACGGCGGGGAAGGAGAAGAGGATATTTTAACGATGTGATGGGCGAATCAGAACCGATTTACATGATTATGGGAAGGAAGGAAAGGAAAGGAGGAAACTTATTGGGACTGGGAGGGTTGGATTTGGTTGAACGAGGAAGCGAGAGCGGTATGCAGTCGTGAAAGGGGAGGAGGAAGAGTTCGATAGTGATTGAAAAGAACGTATTCAAAGTTCAAGTACCTGACTTCCTGAGATGACCCTTCTGGGTAGGTAGACTTTTCGAACCCCTCCCTATAAGCAAGAGTACCTATGTATGTTGTGGGCTGCGGTGACTCTGTCGACATTTTACCTCCTCCTACGAAGCCTGGAAATTCGATAGGTTCATCGGGGATATCAGAACAGCACGCCTCCTCCTTTACAGCCGTTACAGACATGATTGGTCATATCCTCCTTTGTGACGACGGAGTCAGAGTATTTTTCTACAAAACCCTTGTTCTCACACGGCAATCATTCATTCATACACGTGAACTTCCGACAGGACGGACGCCGAACGATCAGTCCTGGTAGGTGGCGCAGGAGATCAACTCACTGCAGTGGTAGCTTTTAGTCACAGCAGATTCTATTAGTTTAGTTCGAGCTACTGTACGTTGGGAAAGTGATAAGCCTCGATTGAATTTCGCATGGAACTGAACCACTGCACCAGTCCTCTACGCTTTGGCTCCCGTCCAAGCCGTTTCCAACCGAGGAAGGAGCTACACGGATTTCTTTTATCAGTCCTCGCTCTTGTGTGAAAAGAATTTCATGGCTTTAGTAGGTTGGTAAAAGGAAGTGACGAAGCTTCAAGCCTAGACTAGACGTTCCTTCCCTTTTGGCAGGAGAAAGACAACATGCGAAGAACATGGAACTTAAAGCCCCATCCGCGTGTGCTGCAGTGCTGTGAACTGACCGTAGGTCAAGTGCTCGTTACGGGTACCTCATTCATCCTTCAGTTTCTTGAATGCTACTACCTATCTACCAAGTCATCGAAAGGGTTCATTCTTCAAACCAAGATATATGATGTTAACATCAACACTCCATGCTAACCCTCAACTTTACCAAAATCGAAAAAGAAAACATACGTGCATGCTGGTGATATTCTTAGTTCGGCACATTCAACTCCATTCATCATAACTCATAAAGCCCACTCCTCCTTATCCTCATTCTCTTTCACAAACGGTTCGTCGATCCGCTTGATGGCGTACTCGCTGCAAAGGATACTGTTTTTCCACCAAATGTTAGCACAGACCGTTCATCTCATCTTCAATGACACTCGGAAAAAGAGAAAGAAAGGGAAAAAACTTACCAAGCCTCCCCAACCAACCCATCCAACTCCCCAATCATCTCCTCCCTCTTCCTCCCCTTCACCAACCCCCTACTAATCTGCACCTGACACTCCCTAATCCTCTTCGCCTTCCCCGGCCCCGCCTGTTCAAGTACCCTCTTGCCCAAACAATCCGAATGAAAAGCATGTTGACAAGGGAACACAAAAAACTGCCTACTCAACAACGGCAAGCTACACACATAACATTTTTCTCCAGGTTCCACAATCGCATACCGCTGATCCAGCGCCGCTATGTCGACTTTGATGTTGGCCGCGGTCGCCGCGCTCTCGTCCATTTCTCTGCGCAGCGAATCAATGTTGCGCGAGTATTCTTCCAAAGCAGAGCAGATTTCCTCTTTGAAATCGTCGATGACGACGAAATCGGGAAAAAAGGGGATGAGGTCCTCGATTTTTAACAAGTCGCAACGCCGCAGGAAGTCGATGGCTGTTTTGATGCCGTTGGATTGGGAGATGACTTTTTTGGCGACGGCGAGCCAGAGTTTTTTGCGCAGGGGCGGGTTGGAATGGGCGCGCTCGGCGACGATGATGGCTAGGTCTATTTCGTCATGGGCTAGAGCTAGCTGGACGGCTTGTAGGTACTGGCCCATGGAGGTGTAGATGTGCGCGCATGAGAGCACGCGGTGGTGCTGGATGCAGAGGCGGAGGGCGAAGTCCGGGTCGAAGCGGGGTTCGTCGCCTTGCGATTCGAGGTAGGAGAGCAGGGCGGATTCGTCCTTGGATGTCGACGGGTGGGCGGCGTAGATGGAGACGAGAGTGTTGTGCACGGCCGAATCGGTGGATTGGAGCTGGTTGACGACGTAGAGGAGGTAGCGGATTGCTTGGTTTTGGGAGAGAGGACCCTTGTAGTTGCGGTCGTATTCGAGGAGGGCTGGGATCAGGTTGCGTGGTTCGAGGTTGGCTTGTCGCATGAGGATGTCGACGAGCTCCGCGGCGACGTGCGTCATGAGCACGGTGCTGTAGCTGTAGAAGACCTCTGGGTCGGTCTGGCGTTGGAGTACACGGAGGGCTTCGGACCACCGCTCTCGCTGGACCCAGTATGAGAGGACGAAGTGGTAGTCGTTGATGGCGTCGGCGTAGTAAAGGAGCTCCTCTTCGCGGCCATGGCTGCCAATGACAGCGTAGACAGTTTTCCGATCGAGGTCCGATTTGTGTCTGTTGACAAACTCCTGGTACTCTGCTCGCACAGCATCCAGCTGTTCTCTCGTTTGTGTCGGGTTCAATGTCTCGGAAAGCTCAGCCCTGGTGATGATGGTATCATCGAGCGAGTTGAGCTTGGCCATAAAGATTTCTATCAGCCAGCTTGCTATCATTTGCCTTTGCATGATATAGCTCTTTTTGAAGGTCGAAAGTTTCCCCAAAAGATATTTGCGAAGCGCATCAGGCTGGTTGTGGTCAATGAAGGCAAGTGCCACTTCCTCAAATGGCTTGCTGCTCTTGCCATAAACTCCGGCAGCCTCGTTAAACTGTCCCTTGCTGAGGAGATAATCGCCCGATGCCATCGCGACAGCGTCTTTCTGTGCTGGAGTATGAGCATGTTTGAGGGCCGCGTCGAACTTCTTCAGTTTTAGCATGATCTTCCAGATGTCCCTGTCCTCGTCTCTTGGGACGATCTCAAAGATTTCTTGCGATGTGAAAAGCCAGTATGTGTTCTTTTGGATATCGACACATAGACCAATAGCCTTTTGTCCTTGGTTTAGGATTACTTGGTCATAGACTATTCCCCCCGTCAACCTGTTAGCGGCCACCACTCGGTCGCCTATTAAGCTGATGATATGCCAGTGCGTAAGCGCAATGGCGTTGATGTAGTCGTTAGAAGCTGTCATTCTCCGCCCCCCAGACCTTTCTGGAGTCATCAGCTGCGTCCTGGGCAGGAGCTGAGCCTCATTGAAGACCTTGTTGCCCAACTCCGAGGTGAAAGGGCTGAGCAGGAGTTGTCCATGGTAGATTCCATGTGACGATAACCAGGCAAAGACTCGCTCATTCACATCACCGTCATGGGGTCTGCTGGTGTCTTGAGGGGCATCCGGGGAGATAACCAGATCCGATGCCGCTGCCGTGGCGGCCGTCGACCGGGGAAGCTCATGAACAACAGGCTGCTCGGCTTCGAACAGCTTCGAATAGATCGAACCACTTCCGTCATTTTTGCCAACCTTGCCCACCAGGTGGAACAGTCTGCTCTGGGTACTGATGACGATGCGTCTGGTGTCGGTCCCGGCGCCCGGCAAGGTATCCACCCAAAGACCGGTAACAGGGCCATCCGGCAGCTTGTGTAGGACCTTCAGGTACTTCTCCTCTTTGCGATAGAACTCCGTCGAGTGCTCGATGTAGCCTTCRTATACGTTGCCGTCGGATGCGCCGATGAGGATCTCGCGAGTCGAGGCGGTAGGCAATGAGGGGTTCCAAGCAATGCTCTCGATAGAAACTCCTCGTAACCGGGCTAGCGGGCGGGGATGGCGCGACTGCGAATGCAGGTAGTAGTTCTCGCCTTGAGATGTGCAGATGATAAGATGGGAGGCGGTCGGGTCGAGGAACATGCGCCGGATCACGCCAACTTCGGTCGGCTTCTTGGGAAGGTCGATATCTGTATATGATTTGTTTATTAGCGCGACAGGTCCGCTCCCCGTTGACTTCCATGTTTCTGCCTACCGTCGATGTCTTCGGGCTTGTTTAGGTCGATGCGCAGAATGCGCCCGTTGGAGAGGGCCAGGATCAGGACATTGTTGGCTGTCTGGGCCGAGACAAAGTCGGCGGCTATGGAGAATTGAAGCTGGACCTGCTCGACATCGAAGATGGGTAGTAGTCCGTCTGCGAGACCGGGAACATCGCTCGAGGCCACGAAGCCGTTGGACGGGTCGAAGGCCATGATGGATGGTTCGAGCGTGTAGTTGTTGGGTTGCCGGCGCCGTTGTTCCTTATCGCCCGATCAGTAGGCTTTCATGGTCGAGTTGCGCCGAGTCCTTGTAGCGGCCGCGCAGTCAGGATGCGCATACAACTTCGGTCTTGGATGCGCGATAGCAGATGTCGTTTCGATTTGCCGGGAGCGGTCCGGAGGTATCTACATGCACTGGAACGTGAAGTTGGAATAAAGTAGAGATGACAGAGGTCCGGTTACCTTGTTGTTGGTACCTATGAGCTAGCGTGTGGAGGTCACCACCCGCCCACCCTGTCACAACAGCTAGAGCGGCAGGCAGGGACAAAGGTACCCGTTGGGGAGAGTAGAGCAGTTCCTATCTATTTCCCCAACTCTACTAGGCAGAGTTGGCGACAAAACCACCGGATAACGACAAAACCCCACCGGACGGCAAAAATAGAACATTTTCTATAGGGATTTTCCGTAGTATTTAATTGCATAACAACCAATAGTCCAAATATAACCAAAACTTATACATAGGTTTATAATAATTATACAACGTAAGTATAATTTTTACTTTAGGATCCTACTTAATATACGACTTTTATTCTAATTTTACTATAAGTATGAAAACTAAATATTGTTACTAAAAATTCTATATAATTCTAAAATACGTACGCCTTTAAAAGGTCTTACTATTAATATATGAATATATAACCGCTATATAATAAAACTAACGAACAATTTAAAATATAGTTAGAATGTTTTTTAAATAATTTCTGGAATTTATTATTTAATTTTTATTAAATGAACCATTTAACACCTTTTTCAAAATACATTTGTAAAGTATATACTATAATTAATTCAATTAATTTAATTTATTCGGTATTCATAAAGGTACTTAAGTATTTTATATAATCGATTTTAATTTTTTATTAATATTTTATTATTAGGGGTCTAGCGCCTAAAAGTTGTCCCTAGCTACAACTAGGCAGACCGAGGTTAGCCAAGCCTCTATAGGCTACCTATTTATTCTAATATATAACTGTATTTCTATAGACCTATTTAAGCCTATAGATCTTTTCCTCTTTATTAATAATCTTAAATTTTATTTTACTCTTATTACTGTATATACCTAGTAAACCTATAATATATTATTAACGTTCTTTTTAATCCTTCTAAATAGACCGAGGGAACTGCGCATCGGAGTCGGGGATCGGACCTCGGGAATGACGGTGAGGTTATACTGAGTGGAAGACAAACAACGAAGGCACGGCGTCGACACAGCGCCGCTGCAATAGAGTAGCGGAGGGTTTTCAGCCGGCTACGGTACGGTTTTTCCCACCGACTAAGAACAGAAGCAGCACCGCATACTCACTGGGTAGACTACATAGCTAGTTAGCGTGTATAAGACCAATAATAATCCTTCTAAATATTTTATTTTGTTTACTTAGAAGAGCCCTTTACAACGGTTTATATAATTCTTTTACTATACCTAATTCGTCTTTCTTTTCTCGCTTATAAGTATTCTTTAGTTTATAAAAATAGCTTCTATTCCGTACGCTTAGAACGCTAATAAATACTAATAATAATTCGCTATTACTATTTAATTGCTCGTTAATTAAATAATTAAATTTAAAGCTATTTAATTGATCTTAATACCTTCGTCAGCTCCCATACTAAAACTAATCTTTCCCTACCTTATTAAATTCTTTAGGGAAAAAGAAGATTACGGCGCCTAATTATATACCGCTGAAATAAAATTTTACGTTGATAATTTAATTATTAATAATTTAGAGGCCTAATTCTATTATTTTTACTCTAATTTTTTACTGCCTATTTAAAAAACGTTTCTCTCCTTTATTAAATACCTTACTAACTGTAACCCTGACTGGTTATTATAGAAAATCCGTCAATCCTACAGTAATATGAACTCTAATAAGCATACGGCCTAAGAATTTCTCAAAACCCTCTAAGGCTGAACGGAAGTAACTAAACCCTTCCTCTTTCACTTTAACAAAATATTTTATAGAATTTAAACTGATTAGACTAATAGTACTAAGTAGACCTTCTTTATAGGTAATTTCAATAAAAAATAGCGCTTACAATTAAAAGAGAAGACGGACGTCCTAGATGGTTATAAAACCTTATAAAAATACCTTCGTTATTTAAATAAGAAAAGTTTTTTAAGAAATTTCCTAAAAGAATTCAGAATATATCTTTCTATCATGAGCGAGGAGGCCGCTCTGCGCATGCTAGACTACCAACCCTGAGATCACAAGATTGACTTAAAGGAAGGCGAAACGCCACCTTATGGACTCCTCTTCGCTATGAGTGGCCGAGAACTTGATGCCTTGAAACTCTAGCTCGAGAAGATGCTTAAATCGGGGCGTATACGGAAATCCACCTCCTCATGCAGTGCACCCCTCATGTTCGTGGACAAGAAGGATCCAGACGACCCTCTAAGACCCATGGTGGACTACCGCATCTTCAACAGAATAACCATCCTAGTCCGGCACCCTATTCCACTCATCATGGAACTTCAACACTCTTTGAGGACAGCCAAGATGTGACGAACGGCAGTCTGATCTGCCTAAATGAGATAGCTGAAGGTAGAACACTATCAGAAGACGTTCAGTGAAGCCAAAAGGTTCACAACAAGTATGCGTGCGTGATACTGGTCTCAGTGATAATGATCAATTGACTACTGTCGAACTATCTGACAATCTGAGTTCTCCAGTCGTCCCTTTATACTCTGTGCTTTTCCCTAAGGTCTTGTTCCTAGAGTATCTGCTCACGATGGTGTTCTGCTCACCGTGAGCACCTCTTTCTCATGAGCGCCCTTCGGGTGCTCCCCCTGTCCCTTATCCCTGGTCCTGGGTTACACTATCTTATCGTAAGCGGGGCTGTCACATCCCAACAGCCTGGTTGGCCCGCGCAGTTGCTTAAGTTCGTAACACGATGTCTCCCCTCCCTAGCCGACGTCCTCGATGGCTTGTTGGTTTCCTGGAAGCATCCGCCTGTTCTTATTTTCCACAACTCCCTTGCCTTTGATCTAGATACAGTAAGCCTTTTCCTTTCTTCATCCTTTCATCAAAATGTCTGGCCGCGTTTCCAAGCCTGCGTCTAACTCGTCGTCCCATCGGCGTGCTTTGCTGACTTCCATCGAACTCTTTGGTTCCGTAGTAATGCCTTGTCAACGATGCACTGATCGCAAACTTGTTTGCAAGAAGCTTGCTGGCGAAGCGAAGTGTGAGGAATGCATCCGCGTGGCACGTCCTTGCGAGGAGGTCGATTATGATGCGGAGCGTGAGTTTCCCTTTGTCGCCAGGTGATGTTGATTGCTGACTTCGTTAGTTGCGCGCATCGTTGCTGAGCATCAGCGCGTATCCCGGGACATCGAGGAATTGTCCCGTGAGGTTGACGAGAAGAACCTTCGGCTGATTA